>JANZLC010000003.1:31110921-31128381 GCA_026413385.1 Erythroxylum gracilipes
GGTCACTGGCCCAACGGTAGAGTCCACCCACTGGACACACTTACTCTTCTCCTCTGCGCATGTGTGACACCTCCCACACTTCAGCCGCACCAATGCCATCGTCCACACTCTCTCATAGGCACGCCATCCTTTTGCCAACGACTGTGCACTGTCCTTGGTGTATTGCGCCATTTATTCTCTGTCATAATAGTGGAAATATTTTCCTTCCTTTTCACTTTTTAATTTTGTGTTGAGTTGCGCGCATAAATTTGGTGTTGATAATGGGGTTATTTCCTTAGTTGGGAGTTTTGTTCTGGACTGGTGGTTGTTCAATAGTTGTAGAAGGATGAAGTTTCGTGGGTTTTCCGGCGTATTTTGGCAATCATCTTCAGTGTTTCTCTACTGACAGAGTTTTTTCCCTACTCTTTCTTTTCACCATTTCGTTGCCCATTTCTGGCCTGACGTCTGTCAATGACATTTCTTGTCTGACATATACCTTCTTTAAGCTGCCTGACAAATTTGTTGCGCTGCACCAAAGGCGGCCTACCGTTTCACGTCTTTACCGTTGGTTGCATTATAGATGCTATCGAGGATATTTATACATACCGTAGCTGCTCCTTTTATGTTATCTCGCCTCTTCTTTGTTTGGTAAAAGCCTTCTAGAGCAGAATTTGTGGGTGAGGCTTTCTGCGTGACTAGTTATTTCTAGCGTGTTCCTTTTCATTTTCCTGTTGTTTTCCAAGTTACTTGCTTTATTTTCTACTTGCCCTTCCCATAGACTATCGTGCCTGAACTTTTGTCAACTACTGCCCAATCCTTTGTCTTTTAATTTGATTTGATCTGATATGTTTTTTTTTAATTTTTTAATTCTATTTTTCTCTTCTTTAGAATTAATATTGTCACTTTTCCTTTTTCTTATTGTTATTATTATCGCTCTTATTATTAGTAGTTTAGGGAGCTTTTTTTTTCTTTTTCTTATTATTTTTATTATTCTTATTGTTATCTTTTTCCTACTATTATCCATGTATGGAGTCTCTTACTAGCTTTAATTTTCCATTATTATTATTATTATTATTAGTATTATACTATTAGTGTTATTTTTATTATTAGTATTATTGTTATTATTAGGGATTAGTATTTTCAGTATCATTTGTACTGATTTTCCCTATATCTTGGGAGTCGGGTACTTTTATCGGTGCTATTATTACTGTTATAATTACTACTCTCTTACTAGCTTTAGTTGTTTTTTATTATTGTTAGTATTATTATTTTATTTATTTATTATTTGCTTGTATTATTGTTATCCCTTTTTTTTCTATTAGTATTAGTCTATTAGTACGCATAGCGCAGACAGCAACGCGATAGGATGGTCTTGGCAAGGCAAAAGGTAATAGCAGAATACGGACACCATCAAATATATATATTTAAAAGTTTTACTAATCTTTACGTATTTTGTTGGCCTTGTACTCTGTATCTTTGTTGATATGTCATATATGTATGTGGGCCTACTGAAAACAACCTTTCTATAATGTAGAAGTAAGGTTGCGTACTATCTGGCTCCCTCTAGATCTTGTTTCAATGCGGGACTTCGGAATATGATGATGATGATGTTTGAATGGTTCCTTGTAACAAATTTGTAACAGTCTGATTTGCTATGCTTTGCTCTTATGATAGTGGTTTTCTTTTTGGCAAACTTGCATTTCATTCTGTTCCGTAGATTGTACGTGACTTCGTTATGCGAGAGTTTGAAACTCGAAGGCCCGAGGGAAGGATCAGAAGTACATGGGCAAGTAAAATCGTTACATATAGTGGATGCCAGGCCGGACCTGTGCTATAGGCCAGTTTTTTTTCTTTCTACCGGCTCGGCACGGTCTGATTGGGTTTGATTGTTCAGTCCATGTTCGATTTGAACAGTTTGGTTTGGGCTATACCATATTTTATTAAATCACCAACGTTTTGATATTTGATTTAGGCTTTTTGTTTTTTGAGTTGTGTTTGAACCTCAAAATGATTCCGGTCCGACTCATCAACTTTAGCTTTTGCATGTTGATTCAGGCTAGCTAGGGGCCTCATATAGAGTAGGATTAACTCTGAATGAAGCCTGGAATTGCTTAAACCAGATAATTGGAGGGGATTCGACCATTGCAGAGATGCAATGCGCATTTCGCCTCTTTGAGTACTCCCTCGGGGTTGTTTAACCATGGAGACTTGTACTAATGGCAAAGGGAAAAATATATTATCATTTCTTATTTGGGTGTAAACCTTTTAATTTAGTCTTTGAACTTTGTTAATCACTCTTTAATAGGCTAAAAATGTACTTCAATATTTACAACAAAATATAAAATAGACCATATTATTTCAAAACTTTTAAATTAAACCTCAATATTTTCAAAACATTTAAAATAATTTTTAAGTTGATAAAAATTAACGGAGTTAATTATCGTCAACTAAACGTCACGTTATTAATGACTTATTTTTATTTTTAATTAGAAAATGGATCTTACTATTGCATAGTAATTTTACTATTACATAGTAATTAGGACTTACTTTTAAAATATATAAATATAGACTCTATTATCACATGTCACTATATGAAATGTATTAAAATATGTAAATATAATCTTTATTGGCATGTGATAAAAAAGATTCATTGGCTGAAATGTATAAACAGTAGGCTCACTGTCACGTGGTTGTGAGATTCATTTTTTAATTAATTTAAAAAATTAATTATATGACAATGAATACTTTTTTTAAATATAAAAATAATGTCATGTCAATAGTGACATAATATTTAACTAATAGGGAGTTAATATTATCAAAATTTCCGTTCATTTAGGATCTATTTTAAACGTTTTAAAAATATTAGAATTTAATTTAAAAAATTACGTTAGGATTCAAGTTGTAAACGATGAAGTTCATAAGGCACTTTTTAGCCCTCTATATTATAGTTTTCATTAATGCTCTTAACAGAAATTGGGCAAAGTTTTCGTAACCATAGAGCCAGTTATTAATCAATTCGAAGTAGTTGGTGTTCTGATTTCGGTTGGAAGATGAAGCTTCAAATCAATAAAAACTTAGAATTATAGATTATCATATTCGAAGTTTTTGATATTTCACATTATTTATCATGTCAAATGAAGATATGGAATAAACAAAATAAATAATAAATTTTAAAGTACAAAAATAAAATAATAACAACAAACTAAAAGAGAATTTGGTATAATTAACCTAAATAAATATACAAAACAAATATACGAAGAATCACATTTTATGATGAAAAAACTTTGGCTTCTTCAATTATTTTGAAATATGATCATTATCATATTTTTAATACAAAATTTTGATTAATCTTAAATTATGTAAATGATTATTCTTATATTATTTTAAAATAAAGTTATTTTTATTATTTTTTAAATAATAAATTTTGGGTGGATTTATTAAATGTGAATTCTACTCAAAGTTCAATTAACTCGTATATAATTTTTTTGAATTGGAATCAAATTGGAATTGTACAATTTATTATAATCTCATGTCGTGAAAAGGGGATTGTACAACCTATTATAATCTCCTGAAGAAGGGATGGGGACATCGAGTTCGGTTGTGGCATAGAGAATTTGCCAATGAGTGGCCGTCGGGCTTGAATGTGTACGAGGTTACGAGCGTCCAACTGTGAAAGCATCAAATTTCAATACTGAAGGTCCAACTGTGAGCGTCCAACTGTGAATTGTGAAAGCATCAAATTTCAATACTGAACCGGACAAAAAGTGTAAGGTTATAAATACGGCAAAATTATATTAACTATTCTGTGTAATTGATAATATATTTAATACGTATTTTACAAAAATAATACATATAAATTCTACTAAATTTTAATATGTATTATATGACAATTTTTTAATAATGATTGAAATTAGTAATCAATAGTTAATTATATATATAACAAAGGTAATTAATGTCCTTTTTATATCATTCAAAATTGAATTCAAGCATTAAAGACAAATCGAATTTGAAGATATGGTTATTTTTTAATTTTGAATTTTAAAATATATAATTTTATTGATTATTGTGTCCAATTAGTAATTTATTTAATATTTATTTAATAAATAATAATTATGAATTCTTTTTATATTAAAAGTTATTACATAAGTAATTTTTATTTTCGTAAAATAATTTTTTCTAAATAAGTAATTAACGAATTGATATATATATATGTGTGTGTGTGTGTGTGATTTGACTTATCTTTTAGGTGAGTAGGGTAAAGATTAAAGGGAGTATTTGGTTGATAGGTTTGGGAAAGGATTAATGAGTAAAGAATGAAAGATATTGGTTGTTGTTGATTATCATTATAGGGGAATAATTTGATATCTCAATTTTGGGGATCCTCCATGGTCTCTATTTAGTAGAGGAATTAAATTTATTCCTTAGTAGTGATTTTTTAATTTTTTTAAATACTAATTAATTAATTAAAATATAATTCACTAGTTAATTAAAATATTGGAATTAGTTAATTAAAATAATATATTAATTGATAAATTACAATACAATTAGTTAAATTATCATTATTAATTATTTATTACATTATAATTAATTAAAAATAAATAATTAATAGTTACAATATAATTCATTAAAATATAATTTATTAATTAATTAATATATTGTAATTAATTAATTAAAATATAATTAATTAATTAAATTATAATAAATTTTTATTTCTTAATATTTTTTACAAATTAACCACTATCAATAATAATGGTAATCATTGCTTCTTCTTAACCAATAATCATAATTATAGTGATAATATCCGTTACTCCCTTCTATTCAAAATAAAGATCGTTTTAGAATGATTTTAATTATTTAAAATAAATATCGTTTGTGACTTTTCATGTGATTATAATTGTATTTTTAAAATTACCCTTTAATTTCTCTCATATTCTAATTACACAGATTATATTTTCAAAGCACTTCAACGTTTAATTAATAAAGGTATATATCAAACATTTTATTAACTTTCTTAACGCATCCTTTAAAAATAACTTTTATTTTGAATAAAAGAAAGTATAATTTATTATAATATTATCATTCTTCGTGCGAACCAACCTTCCCCTAATTAAATTTGTGGGTCCAAAATGTCGTAAACCGTTGAGCTTGAAATAGAGCACATCAAAGGTAGGGATGGGTGGTGTGTGTTGGTTCATCAATACACAGAAGGTAGGTCTCCTACCGCCTAACCAACAACACGCCTTTATTATATTTCATGCCCAAAGCTCAGTGTTTTTATAGATTTCTCCGCCGTCCCTCTTTGTTCTGCATCACCCAAATTCTGTGAATCTCTTAGCACCATCTAAACTAACTCTTTGCGATTTCAAAAGGGTTTGTTTGATTTTCGTCATTGGTCTTGATCTCCGGGAGAAAAATGAAGGTGACTGTGGTTTCACGCAGTGGTAGAGAGGTCATTAAAGGAGGCCTTGAGCTCCATGATTCGGTAAGGTCGCTCTCCATATTGATTTGTTCTATATATTAGTGTTTGGCTGCTGAGAAAATGGAGTATTGGAAAAAGTTTGATTTTTGTCTTGTAAGCTCTAGAATTGAAGAAGAATACGAGGGAATTAAGTTCTTTATCTCTGTTTTAGTTACTTGAATAAGTTTTAAGTGTTTAGTTTGCATGTTAAAGGGGAAAAAAGAGCTTGTGTGTTGATTTTAGTCTTTTAACTCAAGAGTTGCATGTTAAAGCTTTTTAGCTTTCGATTGACATTTTTTGTGTCTTGTTGCTGTTCTGTAGGCTACTGTGGCTGATCTACAGGAGGCAATTCACCGTCGGAGTATGTTCACTTTTTGTTTCTGTCTTAACTGATCTTGGCCTTTATGTGGAAATAAGTCTAAAGTGGAAAGATACTGTAGTGAATTAGGATTTCAGTCTCTGTAAATCAGTTGTGATAAGATGCACAAAGACATACCTCTGCGTTTGTTGCGACCATTTTATGATTATGAGGCATGGAACAATCTGAATATTGACTTAAATTTCATTACCTCTTGCTTGTGCTGGTATTTTCCTGATATGGTTACTCACTTTTTGTAAATAGAATTGTAGCTGCTTTCCTGTGATTCACTATATTAACTGTATGTTTACCAAGTTTTCCATTTAATGTTTGAGTAACCAATGTATTTGTATAGAGCATGAGATGAGATTTTAATGGATTCAGCAACCTGACTTGGATAACACTTATACAGCCAAAAAGTTCTACCCTTCAAGACAGCGACTAACCCTTCCAATTCTGCCTGGATCGAAGGAGAGGCCTGTTGTCCTCAACTACAAGAAGAGTCTGAAGGATTATAGTGATGGGAATTCAGACAACTTAACTATAATCTTTAAGGATCTGGGTCCGCAAGTTTCCTACCAGATACTATTCTTTTGCGAGTATTTGGGTCCTTTAGTTCTTTATCCAGTCTTTTACTACTTCCCAGTTTACAAGTACTTTGGCTACAAAGAGGAACGGGTCATCCATCCTGTTCAGACTTATGCTCTGTACTATTGGTGCTTCCATTACTTCAAGCGTATCATGGAGACATTTTTTGTGCATCGGTTCAGTCACGCAACTTCACCTCTTTCCAATGTGTTTCGGAATTGTGCTTATTATTGGACTTTCGGTTGCTATATTGCTTACTATGTCAACCATCCTCTTTACACCCCCGTCAGTGACCTTCTGATGAAGATTGGTTTTGGCTTTGGTTTACTTTGCCAAGTTTCAAACTTATATTGCCATTTAATCCTGAAGAATCTTCGCAGTCCAAATGGAAGTGGAGGCTATCAAATCCCTCGTGGATTTCTTTTCAATATTGTGACATGTGCAAATTACACCACAGAGATTTATCAATGGCTGGGTTTTAATATCGCAACACAGACAGTTGCAGGTTACGTCTTTCTCGTGGTTGCAACTGGCATTATGACCAATTGGGCCCTTGCTAAACACCGACGCCTGAAGAAAGTAAGTCCATATATTCTACATTTGCCTAGTATTTTTAGAAATTTAGAAATAATGGATTGTAGTTCTTGAAGTTCATTCTCATTTATGCTGAACTTTATCTTGGTCTCTAACAATTTTCTTTGGTAACCTATATTGCAATGAAAGATCATTGCTCTCTATATGAATCGGATTTGCATTTTGACATTAGATGATTCGTAATGAGCATATTAGATGCTACCCTGTGTGTAAAACCACCTGTAAATGCATGCATGTATAGATGCAAATTATGCACACTGTGCATTGCTTACCGATTATATCCGGGATCGATTGAGATACCTGTTCATATCATTAGGTTTTGACATATCCATTGAGGAAAAATTTTCACTCATCTATGTTTGTTTATTTTGCCATCCCATATGAATCATAATGTCCCTTCTGTTATGCAACTAAGTCATGCTGTGTCTTTAGTAACGAAAAGG
The DNA here is from genome assembly GCA_026413385.1 of Erythroxylum gracilipes. Classification (NCBI taxonomy): domain Eukaryota; kingdom Viridiplantae; phylum Streptophyta; class Magnoliopsida; order Malpighiales; family Erythroxylaceae; genus Erythroxylum; species Erythroxylum gracilipes. The sequence continues at coordinate 31,118,342 of JANZLC010000003.1, forward strand.
CAATGCAAGCGTCAAGAAACCAAATCGGTCTATAATAGATGGGACATAGTTGAAATGAGATCCCCATAGTTATGTGCATTGTTTCATACTGCTTTTCACATTCCTTGAATGTTTTGGCTCTTCTTTTGGTCATTCCGGACAAAAAATCCCCATATGCTTTATTGTACGTTTCCATTCTCGTTCTTTTTTCCTGTTACCCACTAATCTACTTCTTCTGTTTCTTCTCTGCAGCTATTTGATGGAAAGGACGGAAGACCAAAATATCCACGTCGATGGGTTATACTGCCTCCATTCCTGTAGATTTTCCTATTATCTTCTGGTTTTTATCAACTCCATGAACTCCGGATTGTGGTCTGTTGCTCTGATGTAAAGTGGAGGTCATCTTTGCATCCATTTGCCTGATCTTAATCCTTCTTTCAGGCACCTTAAATTATCGAAAGCTTGTAGATGCTGATGACCTTATAAAAAACAATTTCGACTTAACTTTTCAGTTCTTAAATTACTCAGGGAACTCTTTTCGTTTCTTGTTTGATTTAACTAATTTGTCAAATTTGAGTCTCCTTTCTGAACTTTGGTATTTTGTTGGGTTCATTACCTCGTGGACTAACTGAACCTACATTTGATATTTCAAAAGCTCAGTTTTAACTCTAGTACCTGTTGATTATCTTCAATCTACTGTAGAAGTTTTTGGAGTTACAAATGGCTCTAATCATTGGAAATTACAGTTTGCTTGTCTTTAAAATACTTACGGTTACTTGTTTTAGGTGAGATGAGTCAAATCTGTAGCGGAAAAACTTACCGCAGCTAATTAGTAATTATACCACAACTAATGAGTGAAATATGTAGCGTTTACGATAGGATGTCCCGGGCCGAACAACGGGACGACCCAAAGATCATCACTTTTTCAAAAACGACATTATCTCAAAGTTTTAACAGGATCCATTTAAGTAGGCCTTGGCTAGCTCTCTGAAACCTGAATCTAAGTCTGGTCAAAACGAGTTGGACCATTTGAAGTGTCTAGCTCAACTCTCTTGAATTCAAATTCAATTTTTATGTATTTAATTAGATCAGATTAGTCATCAAAACGGCTCCTGCCGGTTTGCCATCCTTAATTAGGCGATGCTTTCAATTCTTATTTATTAAATTAAAACACTATTTTTAAATTTAATGATTGCATCGTTATTCAAATTATTTATTTGTCTATCCAACAAACACTTCATAATCGTCAAAATGAGTGGGCAGGCAGAGCACATTGCATGTGCATCTCCAACTTGATCAGTGACTTTTTGAGCCTTAAAAAGTATTCCTTCTCTTTCAGAATCCTACGAACATGAATCTCATAATTTAGTTACCAAAATAGAATTTAAAGACCAAATATCTTGAATTTCTTATGTAAAACTCGCAACTTATTTTTACAAAAGATATTTCTAATCAAATCTAACTCGTTTCAATTTAATTCAAAACTAACAATACCCATATACAGATACACCCAATTCCAGTCCGATAGCAAAGATCAAAGCAGCTAAGAAAAGGGCTAGCTAAACTAGACTGAAAAATCTCTCTACATCTATATAAAGAAGAGTTTCGTCCTTCAAATAAAATCAAAGTCACGCAAAAAAAAATAAAAGAATACGAATTAACTAAATTTGAAGTTACTACAAATTTTAAGTTTATTTAAACCTTGAATTGAAACTAAATTTTTACAAAAACATCCGTATCAGGTTTGGATTAAGGAAATCTGAACTTAACATAATCAAATATTATCCCTAATTATTTTAAGTACATATAATAATTAACAATTTTTAAAATGTATTAAATAAGAATTTATTAGATACACTATAATTTATAATTAAAGTATCTTTAGATAAATTATTAGAAGTAATAATTAATAAATTGTGTAACATTAGTAAGAGATTTCTTTATTGCATATCATAGATTATTATTTATTAACACATAAAATTGCATAGGTAGAGAAATTAAAAAAAGGCTAAAATAGTGAAAGAAAAAGAGGGAAAATAGTGGAAAAGCGAAAGGAGCTGGATCCAGCAAGCACAAATAGGCAATGACGATTGACGCGTTCCTCTCTGTAACTTGCACCCACAAAATATTATAATTAATTACAAAAAATCAGGAATGATAATAAATAAAGTCAAGAAAATAAAATAGGAAATAATTTTTTATTTTTTAGAATTAATCCAACGGCTCACATTCCTCCCCGCGCTTCCTTATAAATATAGCTCTCAAACTTCCTTTTCAAAAAATCACTCTCTCTCCCCCCCTCGCTCTCTCTCTCTCGCTCTCGGTAAGTTTCGCTTTCGTGTTTTTTCTCGTCATTGTTCTCTCTTCTCCAGTGGTTTCTCGTTCTTCATTTTCGATTCGTGTTCTGGGATCTTCTAGATGATTTGTTACGTTTAGACGACTCCTTGATTCTCTTGCGATAGAGATGAGATTTAGCGTAACAGAATCGGAGATTCTTTCTATCATCTGATTTTATTTCATTTCTTCTGTTTTGTGATTTTTTGTTGAATTATGTGTTAGGCATTGAAGAATCTTTTGTTCGATTTATTTCTTTTAATTAGAGGTAGATGATATTCTGAGTAGATCTTCATTTCGAAGATTCTTTTGTACTTGCGAACGGTTATGATGATTGGAATGAGGTTCTTGCAAGAATGCGACTAGATTGTGTAAATGAGAATCTGAGAATCTCAGTTATGTTTTTGTACTCTTTTGGCTTTCGCGATTCAAAACAGCTGTATCTTACCTGTTTGGATGATCATATTTTGTATCAAAAGAGCACTAGAAGTTGTAACTATGTTTAGGTTTTGAGTGATTGAGTTTTCCTTACAGACGTTTTAGACATTGAGGAGTTCTTTTGTTCAATATATTGCTTTTAACAAGAAAAGGTGATATAGTGGACGTATCTTAATTGCTAAGATTTTTTTTGTACTTTGAACATTACGATGATGTTTGGGATGAGATATTTCCAAAATTGTGATTAGATTGTGGAAATGTATCCGGAGATATAAAAGTGATTGAAAATCAAAGAACCTCAGTTATGTTTTTGTACTCGTTTGGATTCAAAATTTGATGAATTATAACCTGTTTGGATGGTAACCATTTGAATCAAAAGAGCATAAAAATTGTAAGCGCATTTAGGTTTGGAATGGACGAGTTTTCTCGGTTCTTAATGCACATGTCAGGCTACTGTGCAGCCTTTATTTCTGTATTTTTTTCTTTTATCATTGACAAGCGTGATGCAATACATGTGTACTGTGTGATACACTTTTAATTTGAAAACGCCTGTTTTCCTTTTCCTGGGTCGATGTTCGAAAAGACATTTTTACTTGTGTTTTTGTATCCTCTTTATCTTTTATGATGTATCATAGTGCTCTTTATCTTTTTTGTTGTCGTTCTACGAAGTGAACTTGGCTAAAGAAAATGAGTAGTAGTGATGATTGTAAGTTAGCCACGTTTTTGATTAATTATTATTTGTTATAGGCAGTAGAAAATGGCAGAAGCTGACGATATCCAACCTCTTGTCTGCGACAATGGAACAGGAATGGTCAAGGTAAGTCTTTCTTAAATGTTGTTATACGAAATGAGATTATAAAACATTTTATCCTTTACTTTCTACAGAAGGTGATGTTATAAATTGGTCAATAAAGCAATCGAGCCATTTAAGAATTATGTACTTGCTTGATCTCTGACAAGTTCATCGTGCCTAAGATTAAAAATTCTTCAGACATTATGTTCCAAACAGGCCTTTTGCTTTTCAGTTCCATTAATCAAATTTTGTATTCTTAACATTAGGATTAATACACACACACACATACAATATATATAAATGTATGTATGGAAAATTAATGTCTATGTTTTGCTCTTAGGCTGGATTTGCTGGAGATGATGCTCCAAGGGCTGTCTTCCCCAGCATTGTTGGTCGTCCTCGTCACACGGGTGTGATGGTTGGTATGGGCCAAAAGGATGCTTATGTCGGTGACGAGGCTCAGTCCAAGAGAGGTATTTTAACTCTGAAGTATCCAATTGAGCATGGTATTGTGAGTAACTGGGATGACATGGAAAAGATTTGGCATCACACGTTCTACAATGAGCTCCGAGTTGCCCCAGAAGAGCATCCAGTACTACTTACGGAGGCTCCTCTCAACCCGAAAGCTAATCGTGAGAAGATGACCCAAATTATGTTCGAGACTTTCAACACCCCTGCTATGTATGTTGCCATTCAGGCTGTTCTTTCCTTGTATGCCAGCGGGCGTACAACTGGTAAGTCATTCTGCATTTCATTTTAGTTAAGAACTGAAATGTATATATGGTGAGAACATTCTGAATTCTTTGTGCAGGTATTGTTTTGGATTCTGGTGATGGTGTCAGTCATACAGTTCCCATATACGAAGGGTATGCCCTTCCACATGCCATTCTTCGACTTGACCTGGCAGGCCGTGACCTCACCGATCACTTGATGAAGATCCTCACTGAGCGTGGATATTCCTTCACCACCACGGCCGAGCGGGAAATCGTGAGGGACATGAAGGAAAAGCTGTCTTACATCGCTCTTGACTACGAGCAGGAGATGGAGACCTCTAAAACGAGCTCTTCAGTCGAGAAGAGCTACGAATTGCCTGATGGACAGGTCATCACCATCGGTACCGAACGTTTCCGTTGCCCGGAAGTCCTATTCCAACCGTCCATGATCGGAATGGAAGCTGCAGGAATCCATGAGACCACATACAATTCCATCATGAAGTGTGATGTTGACATCAGGAAAGACTTGTACGGTAATATTGTTCTAAGCGGTGGTTCTACTATGTTCCCAGGAATTGCAGATAGAATGAGCAAGGAGATATCTGCATTAGCACCAAGCAGCATGAAAATTAAGGTTGTTGCTCCACCAGAGAGAAAATACAGCGTTTGGATCGGTGGCTCTATCTTGGCATCCCTTAGCACCTTCCAACAGGTTTGTTATGTATACATAAAAATGCACGTGAATGTGAAACTGTTTTCTAAAAATTGGAATTACTCTTTGAATTCAATTCTAACTGAAATTTTTAAGAAACAAAACATTTTTGTTAAAAGGTCAAATCTTAAAATATGAACATTTTAAATTATTTTAAAATTTATTTAATTAATATTTAAGTATCAAATAGATTGTGTTCATTGATGTTTTATTTTCTTAAGTTTTTAAAGACTGATATTTATTACTTTTTATCGAAAGAAGTTCTATTATTTTTAGATCACTTTTTAAAATTATGTAAAATAATAGTTATTTATTAAATTGTTTAATTAATATTTTAAAAACAATAAAAATAAATTGCTTATTTGACTTTTATTTAATAAAATTAAAGTTTTACTCTTTAAAATCTTTTTTCACTTAAAAACATTTAACTTTTAATATACTTATTGCTAAAACAAATCCTAAATTTTCAAATATTGTATTTTTAATAATTATTTTTACAAAAAATAAAATTTTTAACTATGTAATAATTCAATTGAATTAATTTCCAGTAATTTATAGTATTTATAAACAATTTAATTTTGTGATAAGAAACTAATCACTTTTAATAGTTATATAAATTGTTTCTATTAAAATTCCACTATTTGGTAATTGGAATAACTTTTAAATTTCACTTTTAGTTTCAAATTTTATCACATTGATTTAATGCTCTTAATTTGTTAATAAGGGAGAGATGTTCGAATAGAAGTGCAAATATGAACATTTTCAATTATTTAAATTTTCATTTAATTAATATTTAAGTAATAAATTGGTAATGTTTATCAACATTTTATACTAATTTTAAAAATTAAGTTATCTATGTATTTTTATATAGAGTTTTTTTTAATATCTAAGCTTTACTATGTTTAAATAATTCTTAAAAAATTATGTGAAATAACAGTTATTTATTAAAATGTTTAATTATCATTTTAAAACAATTATAAATTCTTAATATACTTTGTTAAACAAATATTAATTTCCAAAATATTTATCTTTAATAATTACTTTTCGAAACAAATTAAGTTATTTACTATTTAATAATTAAGTTATAAGATCTTTATTAATAGTTTATATTAATTATCAAATAATCTGATTTTGTTTGTAATAAGAAATTAACCAGAAAATCATTTCAAATACTTTTATTAATGATTTAAATATGAAATGAAAAGGTAAAACGAATCATACACACTTTTTAACTAAAATTTGAAAGATAAACTAGCCATGCATACTTTCTTATATTCAAATATTTTCTGGGTGCAGATGTGGATTGCCAAAGCAGAATATGACGAGTCTGGACCATCAATTGTGCACCGGAAATGCTTCTAAGACATCAACAAAAGGATCTTTTTCCAAAAGAAAACAAGTGTTCCGGCTTTCCACTTATCATTTTAGCTTTATTATTCTTTTCTTTTTTTGCTTTGAGTGATGACTTTGAGAAGGAGAGCATTTTGTTGCCAATTTGGTCCAATTCTTTCATTTTTGCTATTACGAGAAAAATGTTTCTCCCACCTGCAAAATCTGTTCATAGTTAACATGCTTTTATTTTTAAACCTTAAAAAACTGATGCAGAAAAGAAAATGAACTAATCATCTCTGAAAATGAAGATTCTCTATTTTATTTTATTATTTCAAAATTTAAAGAAATTACTATATATTTTTTAGTAAAATATTTTCAAAGAAATTCCTAGGTAATTTCATTTATTTTGAAATTAAAGTATACTAATTTATTGAAAATATATTTAACATAATTTTCAATTTTATAATCTTTTGAAGATGTTCTTATTGAAAATAAATTCTGAATTTAATTTTTGATTTGTAAAAAATTGACATATTGTATAGTCAATTTGTACTAAAGATCATATCAATTTGACATATTCTATTTTAATTTTAAAATTTTAAAATAATTTTAAAGCTAAATTTTGTTTTTTTATATAATTTGATTTATCATCCTTTAAATGTATATTGATTGATTATTTAATATTACTTACTAACAAGATCTATAATTAATATTATTTATTAACTTTTATAATTATTCTAAATTTTATTTTACTTCAAAATTTTCAAATTTCGATTTTAAATTACTTTATTTTTATTTATATTAACATATAAACATTAGTTATCCATAAATTTTTACTTGGTTTATTTTACTTAAAAGTAATAAAATTTTTACTAATATTTATTAATAAATATTCTATAGAAAAATAAAATAAAATTTTATCTCATTAATTCATATATTTAGTTTATCTTTAACTTATCTATATTTAAATATATTCAGTAATGAAAATTTTATTACATTAACAATTTTATTTTTTATTAAAAACTGACAAAAATAAAAGTGAAATCAACCTATCACTTTAATCATAAAATCAAGAACTTGAAAACAAAATTTTAATGATTTTTATAAATTTTAAAAAACTCAAAAACAAAAATAAAAACCCCAAAATTGAACTAAATAAAAATTTTTCACTGAATTTGAAAACAAAGATAATAAATAAAAAGAAATAAATAAAACCAAAATCAGTAAATTTTCCGTTTCAAAAAAATGCTAATAAATGGTTTATTATTACCTTTGTTACACATCGCCATAGTACAAACCTGATATTCAAGTTTCCCAGATATCATCAACCTTGGTTGCACCATTATTAGCACTTCATCACGCGAATGAAGTGCTAGTAATAAATGGTTTATTATTACCTTTGTTACACATCGCCACGGTTAGTACGAACCTGATATTCAAGTTTCCCAGATATCATCAACCTTGGTTGCACCATTATTAGCACTTCATCACGCGAATGAATCATTACCCTGTTTTTACAAGATGAAGAAGCTTCAATGCATTGGAATTGAGGATAAAAGAAAAGTGACGTGAAGCTTCATTGGCATCAGAAGTTCACTAAATGTTCATGCATATTTCTTAGTTTCACTGGACACCTAACATGCGTTTGTATATGCAAAAGAGCAAACACTCTTCTTTTGTAGAATTTACGCCACTCCCTAGGAATCAATTTTCAGCTTGATTAATGCTGCTTAATTTTAGGGCAGTATTAGTAAGAATTATATGTTAGGAAGTAAAGCATGACAGCATTAACAATACTTTTTCATCAAACGGGTCTTATCAAAGGGAAAAGAACTAAAAGAGATGATTCAAGAACACACTCTTTTTCACCAACCATGGAAACATAATAAAATGGAATGTACAAGACCAATCAAGAAGAATATGCAACCATCAATACTCAATTGGAAAGTTCAGAATCGAAATCCTATTTTCTATCCTCTTCTCAATTAAGTTGCACGTTCGATCTGAATCTTTTATTTCGCAACATAACAGAATCTTTCAGAATCGAAATCCTATTTTTTATCCTCTTCTCAATTCAATCACGTTCGATCTGAATCTTTTATTTCGAAACATAACAGAATCTTATCTTTGCACAATATTACAAAGCTGAAAATATAAGATACAGTAAATGAAAAGGAATTAGTTGAGGATTTGTAGGGAAGGTAACTTACAGAGAAATACATTCTCTGATGGATCCAGTATATGCGGACATGAAACTTGCAACAACAAATCGATCGCAATTTCGATTCAGTTTCGCGGGAGAACACGCTCCGATGAAGTAGAAAACGGTTAGAAAATAGTTTTTCCGTTTCTCAGCAACCAAACACCACAATTTTGAGTTACTTTATTCAACGAATCCGGATCTTCGAGAACAGCTGGAGCCTCAAACATGCCTGAAAAAGTAACCAAACAGAAGTGAAATGGCCGAGAAAGAGGAGAGTAGGAAGCGAAAACAAGAGTTTGAAAAAGAGCGAATACGCTTCGTTGTGTGACTTGTGTCTTCTTCTCTCGACTTCGAAGAAAACTAGATAGTATGAAGGAAGCTAGTATGAGACGAGCAGCGACTCAGAGTTCCTCAACTTCAAAATCGAAAACAATTGAATTTTCAGTTTTCTCCGGAGAACACATTCTGATGAAACTCACCTTATCAAGAACAAATCATAAACGGTGAGAGAATAGCTTTTCACTTTCTCAGCAACCAAACACCACAATTTTGAGTCAACTTATTCAACGAATCCGGATCTTCGAGAACATCTGGAGCCTTAAACGTGCCAGAAAAAGTACAAACAGAAGTTAAATCAACGAGAAAAAGAAGAGTAAGAAGCGAAAATAAGAGTCTGAATAAGAAAGAATACTCTTGGTTCTGACTTCTCGAGACTTCGAAGAGACCCACGGAGAGCTTCGTGACGATGGTCAAATTCAAAATCTAATGCCTATATATAAACCCGCCAAAACAAACCTAAGTGTTGCAGCAAATGATGGAAATCCATATTAAGAACGAATTAGATTTTTAAAAATAATAAATCACATAAATTTTTTAAAGAACGAATTAGATTATAAAAGACAATCCTATAACTTATATTTATATAAGTTTAAAATATAATCTAAACATGACTTTATTTAATAAAAGTAAATTTATTTATAATTTACAATAATTTTGCAATTGAAGAACCCAATTCTAGTTCTAATTTAGAAATTAAGTTATAACAATCATAATTTTAGGCTTAATAAAACTTGCCTAAGAGGGTTGAAGTCAATAGAATTAGTACATGTTTAGTTCAATTTTTGGAAGGTGAATAAACACTTTTTTCCATCGCAAAAGTTGTTTTTTAAAAAATTGAGTATTTGACTGTAAAATCCAAAACACTTTTTTTTATATAGAAATAGCTTTTTGGAAGCTAAAATACAGCTTTTAAAAAAGTACAAATTTAGAGCTTTTCAAAAAAGTACTTTTCAGGTAGATTTTTCATATTAATTAATGAGCCTATTTTTTAGTTCCTTTTATCTTTATGCTTTACACATAATTCCTACAATACCCACAAACACATATTCACCTTTATTTTGAGATTTATATAATATTATTTGACTTTTTTATATGTTTTAATATTTATTTTTTATATTGGTTTTACTTATATTATAATCCATATAAAAGATTTGGTTAGATATATTTTTATTTATGTTTTATATGGTTTAAAATTAT
>JANZLC010000003.1:31130944-31141138 GCA_026413385.1 Erythroxylum gracilipes
TGCTTGATAATGATGACTTCCACTATGAAAAAGCATTAAATGCTCATGGAGGGAAATAGAGAGATAGAAATGGTCCACGTAAACCATTAAATGCTCATGTGAAAATCTTTACAGAAGTAGCATTAAATGGTTAATAAAGGATGGAAATTTTTTGGAGGGAAAAGAAGGGGTAAGGATTGTGTTTTAAGTAAGTAAGTAAGTAGATTTATCAATTAACTTTTTCATATTACATAATTTAAAAGTTATTGATTGAATTCAACACTTAACATTATACAACAACAATAATAACAATATTTAAAAGGTACAGTAATATATAATTTTATCGTAATTAATAAAAAAGTTACATAAAAAATGTTTTAAAATTAAAATAAACATAAAAGATAATAACACTAATAAAATTAAATAAATCATTACAAGAAATATTAGATGCATTTTAAAAATATTGAAGAAAAGGACAGATCAATAACTTTTATATATATATATATATATATATATGTAAACGATAAATATTGCTGGAGCTCAAGCTTAACCTCCCAATGAGGTTCGAGATACCTACCCAACTTATTTGTTTTAATTTTTAATTAAAAATAAAAAATGGTGTTATTTTTATAAAACAAAATCATTTTTTGCAGTAATTATCTAGCCTTGGGCCAACCTAATCAAAGCAGCCCGAGCCCAATGTTTGGTCGAGCCCAAATTGAGTTTGCATCTAATTGTCATCCGTACTAGTGATTCATGACTTCTTTGTTGAAACCTTAACAACCTCACTAAAATGCAAACGAGATCTCCTGTGCCTTTTCCACTTAAATTTGTGGCTAAAAATTGGTAGCACAAGGTTGACATCGGATAAAAGGCACAAACGAGATTTTCTTTGCCTTTTCCACTGAAATTTGTGGTTAGAAATTGGTGGCACAATATTGACATTGGATAAAAGGCACAAAGGATTTGGTCCAAGTAAAATGTAGTTAATAATAAATACTAGAATTTGGGAACAAATCTTTTGTTCATATGTTTCAACTTTTTTTATTAATTTTTATTCATATATTTATATAAAACTTACACAAATGTGTAAATAGAAATAGCAGAGTCATGAAAATGACCCAAGTGGAACTTGGCAGTGAGAAGTAAGGTTTCTAATTTCATGTTCAGCTCGGCTTCATTTAATGCCCATTTTATCTTGTATTTTAATAAGTCTGACTCTTGCAACCATACTCTGTTGTCTCTGACCCTAAAGTGCTTCTGCCTCACAGGATCCATTTATGACGGTCACTTTAATAACAAAAAAGCACAAATTAATGTACTCATGAGCCCCAACAGATGTACAGTTCAGCTTTTATTACCTCACGCGGTCACTTACAAGTTGTGCAGTTTAAGGGTAAATTAATATTCCTCGATTCATAATAATTATCATTTTAGATACATTTTAATTATTTAAAATAAGTGTCATTTTTAACTTTATATGCATGTTTATAATTTTACTTCCAAAATTAACCTTTAATTTCTCTCAAATCTTAATTGCACAGATTACACAGATCATATTTTCAAAGCACTTTAACATGTAATTAATAAGGGTATATCAGACATTTCATTAACTTTCTTAATAAGTGTGTATTTATCTAAAACGACACTTATTATGATTCGGAAGGAGTATATTTTATTTTATTCTATTAACTTTTTATCCATTTATAGCAATAAAATGATATCGTATTGTAATTTAAAAATTATAGTATGGTATCATTTTAAGTTAAAATAAAAATAATAAAATATGATAAAAACATAATAATTAAATAATATTATATAAGATAAATAATAAATTTATAAAAAAGTAAATTTAACCGACAAATATATGTGCGAATTTGTATTTATTGAAGAAATAGCAGAAGAAAAGAGGTTACCGTGTGAATAAAAGTCGTGGAGATGGGACCTTCTTAGGCCATGATTAAAGGCACGAGAAGGAATGCGAAGAAGGAAAAGGAAATTCCTTTCTCCAACTTTTGCAGACCATAAAGCTACGGTAGAGGTGGAAAATGGACCTATCTCAATCATCTTTCTAAATCTTCCTTCTGTTTTTTAACTTAATGCAGAGTTATATATTGAAAATTTATATGATCTATTTTTTATTTGAGAAATTATTATTTATTCTTTTAAGATATTATCTATTTATCATTTAATTGTCATATTTTTTAATTTTTATTTATTTTCTTATTAAAATAATATTATATTGAAATTTAAGATTTTTTATTTTAAGGGATGCTTGTTTGGGGTAACGGAGAAAAATATATGGGTATGGAATGAAAATTCATGTTTGGTATCAACAAGGGTAACACTTTCATTCCCCTATTTTCAGCAATACTCCATACCTTTGGATTACTATAGGAATGAGATTCATTGTTGGCTATACTCTATTCTTATTTTTTATTATATTCATTCTTATTTCTATTCTCATTACTTTCCGTGATCCAAACGTTTCTTTAGAGTTATTATTTAATTTTTTTGATAAATATAATAAAATGAGATATATATATTACAACCCTAATCTATATTTATCAAGATAGATGTAATTATTAAAAAAAATTATTCTAATGAATTTAACTATAAAAATTTTTAAATAAGTTAACTTTTTTATTTGATTTTCAAATTTTTCAGTTCATTTTTCCTTAATAGCTTTTATTGCTAAAAATTAGTTAATTTATTAATTAGTAGAGTGATTTTTATAAACTAATATATTTTTATGAATTAAAATAAATTAGTTTATTTAACAATTTTCTTCTTTAATCTTAAAATATTGGATAAGTGTATATGCATATGATGATATGCAACAACAGCCATCATGTGTACACTCTTCAATGAATCATCACATGCATTACCCTTTGGTTTAACCTTTTAATGAAACTCAGAGAAGAACCTCTTTAAGTTTTCGAGAAATTTTGGCAGCATATGATGAGAAGAGAACATTAACACGTAAATCATCTGTTTTGAATAAATTATTTATTAAGCACATCGTCATATCAGGCAAATTATAATTCAAATAAATTTAATAAACGACTCATTCATATTTATATTTAAATTTCTTATATTTTATTGGCAATCAGAGTGCTCTGGAATTTCCAAAAACCAATTGAAGATGTGCAGGTGTACTTCAACATTTGGGTTCACGGACGAGATCTTAACACAATTTACAAGAAAACAGTAGTGTTGGAGAAAGAAAGTTTGGAATGCTTCTTCAAAAATTGAGATTAGCAGTAAAAGTTCATAGTTCTGAACATGAACCCTGTGCCCATTAAAGAACCAGAATCTTCAAGTCTGATTCCATTTTTCACTCTTATTCTCATTGAAGGTGAGCTACTGGGAGATGAGAAATTTCTGTTTCCGGACAAGAGATTCTACAATAGACAGGTAAGAAGCATTGTATCATACCGGATTAGTGTACCGGCCTATCGGATAGAGGCTGAAATGCTGAAAAATTACCGATGCGAGTTCGGGTACGGTATTTGCAATTGTGCCTGCGAGGATCAAAAAGCAGAGAGAGAGTTGAATTGTAAATGGAACAAGGTTCAGTTTATTCCCACCGAAATACACATATTTTGAAGATTAACTACAAGAGAAAAAAGACCCAACACAAGTTTTTCCCAACAAATAAACCAATAACCCCTTTAGAGGAAGAGAAGAAAAAAAACAACAAAAGAGAAGGAATATTTAACAAGAAAATAAAAAGGTCAAATTAGTGAGCCATGGCCATAGGAGGTGCATAATTGATGCTTCTCTGGTTAGGAGTGGCAAGCATAGCAGTGTGGTCCAAGAAATCGTTGAGTGAAACTACAGATTGCAATATCATCCTCAAATCATCTGCAGAAGTGAATCCCAAGTTCCCTACACGTCTTACTGCATAAACATAGAAGGTGATGCACCCTTTTCTGAACTTGAACCTGGCCATTTCGCACCCATTCAAGCCTCTGATAAGCTTCTTGTTCACATCTCCAAGGGGTATCTCTGCAGGCCATAACCTGTCAACCGAAAACTTCATGGACTCCGATTCAAAAACAAAGACTATCACTTTGGATTTCTTGGTTCCAAGACCAAGTGTCAGAGTGTGCAAAGCATGGTGAGCCAAGATGGTGAAGTTTGTAGGCAAGAAAGCTGTGGTTGAAGGGAATGGGACTTTGCTGTTGTTGCTGCTTCCGTTTGTGGGTGGATAGGACAGAACTTTTAGAAGCTCCAGAGGTCTTGCGCGTCGGATAGTGAAGGATTTTACTAAGAATTGGCCTCCGAAACGAAGACCCTTCACTTCTGAGCTAGGCTTGAAGGTAACATCTGAAGTTGGTTTAGAAGTTTGGTCGTTGGGGTGTTGGTGCTTCTGCTTCTTGTTCTGCTTCTGCTTCTTCTTCTCTTTTTCCTTTTCTGCCATGGTTTGCTGGTGGAGGTTTGGTTGTGTGTGATAGCCAACCAATCTAAGACATTAGATAGAGATATTATATATGTATATCTGTAAATCCATTCATAGTTCCTTTTCCCTTATTTTCCCTTACCAGGTTTTTTCCTCTTTCAGATATTACAGTCAAAAAGGAAGGCAACTACTTTAACACTATTCTTACCACCTTTATTTATGTTATCATTCTCAAAATGCTATTAACATAAGTGCTTTACTTTAATATATTAGTTGTATCCCGCATAAACTATATATAAATTACGTATTTTAGGTAAACTAATTACTAATTTAATGAACTTAAGTGAAAAATGTATTTACAGATTTGAAAGTGACCAATAAGGATTATCGAACAAGCTTATACTTTAATGACACATCAAATAATGTCTCTGCATCTTTTTCCTGTATCTGCACCTTTACAAAAATAACATTCAATATTTGGTGACATCATAGAGGTGGGACTTTTCTTGCTAAAAACAATTGATTATTAGTTGCTGCATTGCATCATCCTGAAGTTAATAACAAAACTTGTAGTTTTCTACCCAAAATCTGAAATCTCTCAATGAGTGAAAATGGAAGCCTTGGGTATAGTTATTGCATTCCAGTAATGTTTGCCTCTGGTTTTACAGGTTTCCAAAGCATAACATGTGCAATATGTAGAGATTTAAGGATTACAAATGATAAATGTTCCCTGTTTTGGTATGTATGCTCAGTAACAGAGGATTTGGGACCACATTATCCAACCCTTCATTGGAAATAACTTGGATCAAGAATAGAAATCTGGTGCTTCTAAGGGGTTTTGGGTGCTTATTAATCTAAAAGTCTCGGGTTTAAGTCACGATGATGAAGTTGTTTACCAAAATGACTTGGAAGATGACTAATTGAAAGTAGAGATACCTAAACTCATAAATATTAATTAAATCAAACATTATTTAATTCTAAATGGTTTACTCCTTAAATAATTTGTCCATACATGATCCAAGTAATTTATAGAACTTTTATGTGCTCCTAACGAGGAGTTTATTGAAATTATTATGTTTCAACGATCCAAGGCCTAAACTCACTAAGACGTTCTAAGTCAAATTTGTTCAGGTTGATTTTAAAGTAAATTATATTTTAAATTTTAAATTATATTTAATTTTATAATACTAATAAAAAATATAAAGATTTTAATTCATTATAATTTAATAAAAATAAGTTTTAATATTAATTATGTTAATGTAGAGTAACATATAAAATGAACCATTTATGTTACTATATGTCCCTATATATGAGAAATTTTTAATAAAATAAATAGTTATATTTATAATTAAAAATAATTATTTTAGCAATGATTTATATTATCTGAAAATTATATAACAATAACATTATTCATAAAAAATCTCGTTGAAATAGGAAATATGTAGAGATTCAGTATAATCTGCAGCCTTACCCATAAATAGTAGAGAGATTATTTTCAAATGATTCATATGAAATATCATAAAATTATGAAAATTTTAAATTTTAATTTAATAAAATTTTCTTATTAAAATTCTACATGTTACTTAGTGTTAATGGAATCATTTATGTAACACTCCTTGTTGACATAGTAAGTGCATGAGTTATGTTTAAATTAAATTAAATTAAAATATTTAATTAATTTTTTGCAATTTTAATTAATATATTAAATAAAATTTCAGATTTAAATATAATTAATCATTTATTTTAAGTTAATTCACTAAATAGTTTATTCAAGACACATCATCTAAAATTTTATTTAACACAACAAAAAAGTACAGGACTAACAAATCATGAAAATGGGCAAATGGTACCAGACCCCATTAACAGAAGTTTGGTGGAAGTTGTTCAAAAGAGCTTTTTAAATTATACGCATAAAATATGAATAATAGAAAAAAGAAGTGGTTACGTTTAGTTCTTTATGATTTGTGTGTTGTGTGAGAGAGAGGGAGGGAGACAAGGTTGGCTCACCTCATTTTGACCGCTCATAAGTCTTCTGATTAAAGTTGTTTCCTTCTAAAGGCACCATTGGGCTTCATCATTTCATGCCAAAGAAATTCCAGAGATGTTTAAAAGAGGAGCAATTTAGAACTTAGATTCCTATAGCGAGAGGGTCCACTTGGATCGAACCAAAAGTGTTTGCCAGGTTTCATGTCCTTAGTCATCATATTGTTCGCACTCATCAATGGAGAAACAGTGTATGGAGTTAAGTAGTCAAAAACGATTTGACAATTAGGGTCTGAAGTGAATGGGATAAATCTGAATTGATCGGTCGAGTTGTAGTTAAATGAATCAATTCAGGTAAAATGATATTATTAGTAAGAATGTTAATAAATTGGGTCAACTCAAATTCCTTAAAGTCTAAACCTGAGCCTCAAAGAAAATTTGAAGATTCTAACCTAAGTGTGTTTAAATTTCGAACATACTTAATAAATGTTTGTTGAAATAATTAGTTTGAACCTATTTGAACTTGACTAAATTAAGTCATTAACAATTTTAGATTACTTACTTATTTTTTTGCTTTAAATTAAAATGAGACCAAATTTAAAGATTCTCTCTCTCTCTCTCTCTCTATACCACACTACTTTCAACTCGAGTTTTAGGTAAAAAAAGTGGTATCAGAGCTTAGGTTTAACCACCACGTCATGAGTTCAATTCCCCCTACCCGCAGAAATGCGCCTAGAGTGCTCATTGGTTCATAGAACGCCGCTAACCCAGCGGATGCGTGGTAGACTTAAGTAATTTGATTCTACACTACCTTCAACTCGAGTTTTGGTATATATATAAGAATCTTGATTTGTTAACTTTTAAGTATGACAATCCATTCGCCCTTACGGGTGACTGAATTGGTGAAGTGGAGGAGCATAAAATTAAAAGATCTTATGTTCGATTCTTCCTACCTATACTTTTTCGATTGAGTGTGTCATATAGAGGTTGTCTAGTGCAGAGTATCCGATTAGACTATTGCGTTAATTCGAAAATTTACCCAATGCACGTCTAAAAAATAACAACTACAGATTCCTTTAAAAAATAAATGACGATCCGGTCAAGTTAGTCATCAGTTCAACCCAACTAAATGTTTGGTCAATTTTATGTCATCTTAGATGACTGATTCATTTCTTAAATTAAGAAGAAATTGATATTGTTTTTGTGGCAAAAGACTCGGGTCCCGTCCTCAAACCTTACCAATTAACATAAACTTGATCAAGATGACTTGACCGAACTTCGAGCCTCTTACAATCACTAATTATCTTTGAATTAAATTGGATTAGATCAGTTCGTACTCAACTATTTCTACCGTCCCTAAAGTTGATTCAGGAGCATAGTGTACAGTCCAAGGGAAGTGGCTTAAATTACCGGAGGCTAATCAATAAGCAAAATGTTAATATAATTTAGATACTCTTAATTGACATGAAACCTAATAATAATCGTAGTCATCAATCATGCTACATAATTAGTCCCAAGTTAGATACAGTTAGATGGTGTCTGTCTTTCAACTTCGAGCAAGCAACCACACCAGTGAAACAAACAAAAACATGATTGTTAGGCAAAGAACAATTTTCAGTTAGATGTTCAATTATTGTCGATTACAAGAACACAGAAAGAGCTAGTTTCCTTAACCGAAATCACCATCATTCTCTTACCAGACCATCAACCTTGTGTAGCTGTAACAAGTAATACCTTCTTTTTTTTTCAAGTTAGAGTAAACAGGAGATAAGTGGTGCTCAAGATGCATATAGAGAATATTCACATGTGAGTGTCCCATATTAAAAAAAGAGAGGAAATAATGCTAACATACAGGCCTAGTGGATATTCTACATATAGCTAATTAGTTTTAGGATAAAATTTCACTTGGATTTGTACGTGGTCCAACTTTTCTTCTTATGTATGCCAATAAGCCTATTGCAAATTTAACACGTTATTATAGCCAATGAAAATATTGACTTATTGTTTACCTCAAAAAGGAGCACATCATTTAAGTTCCTAGAGAAGGATTTAAAGCCTGCATGGAATAAGGGTCCCAATAGTATTGTTTGCCTCAGGAGGAGACCTATTTGACCTCAATCAGAAGTTTAGCCCTAATAAGTATTGTTTATGTACCTTTTCAGATTGCCCAAGTAATAAAAGAGACTCACATGTAAAAGGAAGTGTTGAGAATACTCACATGTAAGTGTTACACGTCGAAAAAAGAAGAGAAAGATGATTAAAATATAAGTCTAATGAACTATTCCACCTATTGTCAATTAATTTTAAAATAAAACCTTATTTGAATTTGTATGTGATCTAACTTTCCTTCTCATATAGGTCTGCAGATTCGTTGCAAATTTAACAATACACAAGCACAAGCATCCCAATTCTTGATCAAATTGGTTAGTTAGAAAAATGCCCTAAATGTGATTATATTTCCTATAATTACTTTGATTTTGTTAAAAGGTAGGCTAAGCCTTTAATGTTTATAGATTTTAAGAGATAAGTTCCCATAGATAGTGAGGGTCTTACACTAATTAAAGGCTTTGTGGTGACCTTGCTCTTATGTAATGGGGGCTACGTGTATGAAAATTTGGTGGTAAGGACATGTTCAGGAATTTCTTATCCTAAAATTAATAAATAAGGTTTAATTTAATCAAATTTCATATTAAATTACTTTTTAAAAATAACATCGTTTGAATTAAAATTCTCAAAATGACGTTGATGCTTCTTTGTGCGACACTTAAGGTTAGACTGTTAGAGAATACGATATTTACACTCAAGGCAACCCAGTATTTACCACGAAATGGAATAAGGATACATTTTTTACCATTGAAGCCAACTCTTGAAAGTGTATGTAATAATTAATTATATTAAAATATCCTAACTTTAAATAATAATAAGAAGAGATTAAACCTCGACCAACTTGCTCATTTTGTTCACTTATGATATCAATTTGCACCATAATTTACTGTTTTACTGTTACAGTGCCGCTAGATTTGTTTTACCGTTGGGAAACGAACAATAGCATAAATTCATAATCAAAATCCGAATACTTGGAGGGAAATATTAGAGTAAAGAAAAAAGAGGGTTTAGCTATTTGATGTGTATGAATTTATGACTCCAAAAACAATAATTAAAATAATCTTCCATGGTAACATCTTTTATGGGACATACTTATCCTAAAGTTATTATAGAAAGATTTTATTTATATTTAAATATCAATTAATTAGGATTTAAAATTTTAGCAGCTGAGAGTTATCCCTATTTCTTCAAAAGAACTTTGTAATCACATAGCATTTTGACCGTCTTAAGAAATTTAAAATTAAAATTACGTTATCTTAGCATAATTTAAGGAGCCGTTTAGTTTCATTATATATTTTTAATGTGATTTGTAATCTTTGTTTTATGTTCTTAGTTTTTGATTTTAAATAAAAGTGAAATTATGTTTGATGGATAATATTGATATTAGTTACCAGTAATTATAAATAAAATAAAAATAGAAATAAAAAACAATTTTTATAATTTTTAAACAAGAAAAAATTAAAGCCCGTAAAAAAAACTCAAACTCCAACCAATCTTCAAAACGAACTTGAATCGCCTATTATTAAGGGATCAAGCCGGTCAGCTTTAAGGACAAATTTTTTTGTTTCGGTTAATTATAAGTTTATCTATCTTATTAAATCTTATTAATGAATTAAGGGGTTATAAGGATGCCAATATCCCTCCGGAGTTATAAGGCTGGATGCCATGTGCTAGAGCTGTGGAGAGATAAGGTGTATTATTGTAAATATGTCTAGTTTGAA
>JANZLC010000003.1:31147324-31158803 GCA_026413385.1 Erythroxylum gracilipes
CAGATGTTGTTACCTCTAAGAAAGTATACATGTAGCCATTTGATCCACAAAGTTTTCTTGTCCTCTAAAATCCACCAGAGGCGTTTAAGAAGCAATGAACGATTAGCAGTTTTAATGGGAAGAATGTTCAGCCCTCCTTCCTGTTTAGCAAAACAAATATCAGACCATTTCACCTTAACCGCTCCCTGAGTACCATTCGAGTCGCTCTATAGAAATTTTCTAAGAAACTTCTGAATCTCCTTGATAATGCCTTGAGCTAAAAAGATATGGGAGGACCAATACACATATAAGGAGATAAGAACTAATTTAATAAGTTGAAGCTTACCTGCATAAGAGAGCGACTTGTTCACTCAAAAAGTAACTCGTTTGTGGATTCTTTTTAAGAGAGGGTGACACTCGACATAAGTGAGCCTCTTGGTCGAGATTGGGAGATTCTTCAAGTATTATCAAAACCCCATCAACCATTTAATTTCGTCTCTGACTTTGAATCGATAATTCGCCGAGTAATTTGCAAACTATTACGAGAAAGATTGATGTTAAATTGGTCACCTGTTTGATATTGTACCTTATGTTAAGTAACAGATAAGGTTCAAGCAAACTTATTGGGTACAGGATATGACCTCACAGAATCCATATCATCCAGCTCAAGTGGAGTACTCTTTTTTCCAGGCTGTAGAATCACGGAAAATATAATTTCAGGTTTGACTTAATAAAGAAATCTCCAAGAGTCAACATCAGTTGAGTCCTGCCTTCTGCGACGAGTTCAAGCTAACGATGGAGTCAACGAATACGAAATCATGAGATGAGTTAGTTGGTACATTAATACTTGGGAATGCAATTTAAGTTGGTAGTGTTGAATCTAGACTCGAGGATGACCCCACCATGTAAAGGTAAAACCACTTTGACGTCACTGATGACTGAACACAAAAAGAGTGGAAAACAAAGAATTTACTGTAACATTGATCAACTTGATTATATTTCTAGGTCAAAGACAGTTACTGAGTTTTTTGTTAAAAGGTAACTATAAAAACACACATAATAAAAATTACACGTGAATTAATTAAATATTATTAACATAATGATTTAATTTATCTTTTAAATTCAATTTAAAATAAATATATTCGACTCAACCTAATAATTTAAAATAATAATAATTATTATTATTTTATTTCGAGTTAAATTTAAGAGATATGTTAAGTCGTTTTGTTAGTAATATTTAATAAGTTTACATTTGTTTATATCATATGTTCATTAATGTTATTTTTTTTATAAATCATAATTGATTTTTTATGAAATCATAAATAAAATTTTAAAAAATTTAGAATTTAATTTTTTTAATTTTTAAATCACAAGAAAGTTCAATATAATTTAGCTTTTTTATATAAGGATGAAATTTGCAAGCGACATTTGCGTCAAATAAATTGTTACCCATGCAAAATATTTCATAAAAATATTTTTAAAATTTTAAATTAATCAAATTAGTAAATATATCACGACCAATTTTCTTCTGTTTTTTTTTAAGATGAAGAAACAAATTTTATATTTTGAAATATTCCACTTATAATTTACACTCAACCTATTGTCAAGTTACATGGAATGTGTCATGATATCACAAAAATACCTTTACCAGGAAAAAAAAAAACTTTATGGCATGAGTTGATGTTAAAGTGGTTATTTTCAATCATTATCAATATAAAGTAAACTCTTGACAAAATGACAAGTTTGATGGTGTCTTAGACTCTTAGTCCCATGGCAGAAAAAGTCTTATCCACCAACCAACCAAGATAAGGAAAATTGATGGAAATGGTCTCTTTTTGTGATTCTTTAATCACTAGGACACCTTAAACGGCCAATGCATTTCTAGAGATAGCTTTGAAAGACGGCAATACAGGCATTTAATGACTACGAAAAGTCAAACACCATGCTTAACGATGTGAACTTTTACCTTTTCGTCACAAATATCTAAGAAGTCATTATGAAAAGAAGCAATATACGTCGGGGCTACTTTAATTTTATTTTTAATCAGAAGAATTCATAGTTACTACAGTACCTTTTAAATAAATACTGAGCAAAATTTTGAATTTAATATAATTATATTATATTAATCGGATATTTTATATTAATCGGAGGGACCTATTTAAAAGTTGGCGTGCTCCATTCTCAAGCTTTCAATTAGTGCATTAAACATTTGAGAATCAGAAAAAATGTGATACTCAAATTCATTAATTATATTAAATTTTAATGCGTACACATATTATCTCTTTATTAATTACATAAATTTTATAATATCTTAATCAGTATATATAAGAACTCAAATCAATTTTAATTTTGAGTTTAAGTTTGAAAAAAGTTTCAAATATAAATACTTAATAATAAATTTAATTAAATATATTTCATTTTAGATTAATTTGATTTAAAAAATAAATTTAAATTTATTTTCATTAAATTCAACTTGTTAATTTTGTAGTAAGTCAAACTTTGTACTTTTCTAGCACAACTTTAAATTTTTATCTTGTAAAGATTAACGGTATGGTTATTTGTCAAAACTTAGATATTACTGTCAAACTCTGTCTTCCATAGATTCTTTGTTTGGATGGAAGGAAAGCAAGAGAAAAAAATTTCTCTTCCTTTCTATTGTTTGGACAAAAATAAGCAAGGGAAAGAGAAAAAATGGAGAAGAAAGGGAGAAAAATTTAGACCAAATATATTTCCCACCAAATTGGTGGGAAAGGAGTGAAAATTTAAGACAAAATAAGATAAGATAAGTAAATTACCATTATATCCTTATTTAACAAAAGATAAACAAGTTATATAAAGGTATATAAGTTTCAATTCCCTCCTTTGATAAATTAGGAAAACAAACAAAGAAAAGGAAATCTAATTTCTCTTCTATTCTTTTCTCCTCTTTTCCTCTCAATATTTACTTTCCTTTCTCATGTGCAAATAAAGATCCAAACAAAGGCTTTAATTTGTTTCTTCTTCCTCGATATTGAGATTTTGAGTTTGAAATGTACTTATGGGGGAAAAGATTCTCAAGGGCAGGTTTCTGTCTCTGTTTGCCAACTTGGGATAAACAACACAAAGGTAGAGGCCAAGTCAATAATTTAAACTTTTGTCCTTGGCGAAGAGGGTATCGGATAGAACTTTCCCAGAAGCCAAACAAACAACCATAAAACACCGAAGTCTAGCCAATCTGTCCATTATGCCTTGGCCCTCTGCTCTCTCTCACAACCTGTCTTTTTATTTTAATCTCTCTCACTTGTTTGTTTAAGTATTTTAGAAATCAGTCAAAGTACGAAAGCGGTTCTTTTGGTGGGGAACAACTGACTTTCAAATCTGAATGCTCTGGATTCACACCTGGATTGTTCTCTTTTCTCACGGGTTCTAAGCTTAGCTTCTGTTTCTGGTCAAAAATTGTCATTGAGCTTGGGTTTGTCGGTTATCATCAGGGGTTGGTCTGGTATTGAAGAACTTTAAGCTTTCGATCATGGGGTCCTGTTTTAGTGCGCGAATTAAAGCTGAGAGCCCATTTCATATTGGTATACTTTGCGAATTTCACTCCTTTATTGATTCATCTTTGAGTTTGGTGGTTAAAGATAGGATATTTTTTAGTTTTTAATCTGCTGCTGAAAATGGAGCCTTTAGTTTCTGAAGAACAGTTCACGAGAAGGAGTTTCTTTGGTTGAAATAGTTATTTTGTTCTCTCTCTCTCGGTCACCGGTGGGGTTAGTTATAGATGCTCTGTTTGGTTGCCGGGAGAAGATTGGAAAGTGCAGGAAAACAATGATCCTGAAATTGGTTTCTCTTTTCTTTTTCTTTTTCTTTTCATTACCATACCGTTTCTGCCTGTCGTTTAGCTGAATATTTTACTTCTCAATCGTCTCATGCTTTAGTTTTCTAGAATTTGTTGCAATCTTCACTAGGTTTTCTGAAATTTGTGGTTCTTTCCTCTTCTATTCTTTACTTCATTGCTCACTTTTAATTGTTGTGGAGCTTGTGAGTAGCTTAGTGAAAAAAGTTGAATCTTTTTTGGTAATAAAAGAGCTAATGGACTATGATATTAAAATCTGCAGGTGCAAACTCAAAAAATACTAGTAAAGATGGGAATGATAGGAGCGAGTCAAGTAGCAAAGTACCCTCTACTGGACCATCATCAACTCCTCGTACAGAGGGTGAAATCTTGCAGTCTGACAATTTGAAGAAATTTTCCTTTAGTGATCTTAAAGCAGCCACTAGAAACTTTCGCCCAGATAGTGTATTAGGTGAAGGTGGTTTTGGTTGTGTCTTTAAAGGGTGGATAGATGAGCATTCATTAACAGCGGTCAAGGCCGGGACGGGCATGATTATTGCAGTAAAGAAGCTTAACCAAGAAAGTTTTCAAGGTCATCAGGAATGGCTGGTCAGTGTCCCTTCTGCTCAGTTTTGTTCTATCTGTTTGTTCATACAATTGAAACAATTGTCTTAGTTAAGGTTCATTCAAACATTTCTTTGTGCAATGTGCATTGACATCGAGCACATTTATTCGAATTTGTCAATGTGATTTGTTAGAGTTTGAGTTTTAAGGCTTTGACTATACCAAACTGTTCTTTCATTGATTTATGCTTTCTGGTGGTTTTTGAATTTCAGGCAGAGATTAACTATTTGGGCCAACTGTATCATCCCAATCTTGTAAAACTAATTGGTTACTGCTTAGAAGATGATCACCGACTTCTGGTCTATGAGTTTATGCCGAAAGGCAGTTTGGAGAATCATTTATTCAGAAGTGAGTTGATTGTGATGCTCAAAATTTCAAGCTTCTAGTAGAAGTAGCAATGTATTCCATGAACTTGAATGTTTAGAATCTTCTTTTAAAACAAATTGATATTTGGATCAGGGGCTTCTTACTTCCAACCGCTCTCCTGGAATCTTCGCATGAAGGTCGCACTAGATGCTGCGAAAGGTCTGGCTTTCCTTCACAGCGACAAGGTCAAAGTCATATATCGAGATTTTAAAGCCTCTAATATCTTGCTCGATTCGGTATGTGAAAAATGCCTGTTTCTGAAGATTATAAAGTGGTCTAGTATTCAAATCCTCTCTAACGCAGCCTCTTTTCATGGTAATATGACAGAGCTTTAATGCTAAACTTTCTGATTTTGGATTGGCCAAAGATGGACCAATTGGTAGTCAAAGCCATGTCTCCACAAGAATCATGGGTACATTGGGATATGCAGCTCCCGAGTATATGGCCACAGGTATCTTTTCAATTACTAGTTTGTTAAGTTCAGAGTTGGCATTCCGCATCAATAACTCCATGGCCTAGCTTCTCAGTTTTACGATTCTTTATCTGCTCATTTGCCCCTACGTTGCAGGTCATCTAACTAAAAAGAGTGATGTATATAGCTTTGGGGTCGTTATGCTCGAGATGTTATCTGGCAGGCGAGCTATAGACAAGAACAGGCCAGGCAGGGAACAAAATTTGGTTGAGTGGGCAAGGCCTTACCTTGGCAGCAAACGTAAATTTGTTCAAGTTATGGATGCTCGAATTGAGGGTCAGTATTCCATGAGTAATGCACTAAAAGCTGCTACTCTTGCAGTCCAGTGCATATCAATGGAACCAAGATTTAGGCCAAGTATGGAGGAAGTGGTAAGAACATTGGAACAGCTTCATGACTCTACTGATAAAGAAGGTTCCAGGGGCTTGAGTCGTCAAAACCCACAAAAAGGTCATAACAATAGTTCTAAAAACTCAAAGAAAAACGCTGCCACCGGAGTTTCTCACGGTAAAGCTGCCAGTTATCCACGGCCTTCTGCTTCACCTCTCCAAGCATGAAAGAGGAAGCTTTACTTGAACACATTTGACTCCATCCATGGAAAAGTTGAGGATTGCATTTTGGTGTATATTGTATTATCATGTACACAAGCGTGAGAAATAAAAAGGAAACACCCTCTTCGTTCTTTCCTTCTGACACTCTCTTGAACCTAGAATTTAAATAATACTCTTTCCTGTCCAAAATAAAAATTATTTTAGAAGGATGCACACTTATTAAGAAAGTTAATGAAATATTTGATATACCCTTATTAAATGGTATAATCTGTGTAATCAAGGTATGAGAAAAATTAAAAAATAATTTAGAAGTAAAATTATAAACACGCATGAAAAGTCACGACACTTATTTTAAATAATTAAAATTCATCTAAAACGACTTTTATTTTAGATAGGAGGGAGTAATTAAAATAAACGAGATTATTAACTTGCACATTTATATGTAATTATCATATAAAAGAAAATTTATATTTATATATTTATGTTTTAAAATTATATGTTAAAACCTTTTTTATAAGGTTAGAGGACTAGCTATATAAACATTTATTATTCATTTTAACTTTTTATTTTAAAATTAATGGGTTACATAATAATAATAATTCAACGTAATCGCTTTTCTAGATTTGATTTAAATAAAAATTTAAATGTATATAAAAATTTATAAATTCTATATAATAATGATACATAATTAAAAACAATTTCTATTTGGGCTTATTTGGATGACTTAAAAATGAAAAAAAAAAGCACTTTTAACCCAAGGTTATAACTTGCCCAAGAGCCCAAAAATTAATTATTATTGCGACACCAGACAATGTTCAAGGTTCTTCTGAGGTTTTAGCTCCATAGGTGTATAGGAGGTTCCAGGCTAACCTCAGAGTAAAGATGATTGCTGCTTCAACTGCGCTGGTTCACCATGTGTGTTCCGTACCCTTCTCACGTGCCATTAGGTCTTGCTCTTTCACTTTAACTTGCTCCGGGAAAGTACCACCATCTTCCTCGTCGGAGACACGTGCGTCGCACATGGACCCACGAGTCCTCCTCGGTATGTCCGAGTCGGAGCTTCAACAACTCGCCGTCGATTTAGGCCAGGTATTGAAAATTATGGGAGTTAGAAATAATGGAGTGAAATGGACTGAAAGCAATAAATTGAAATTGGTTACTTTTTTAAAAATTATTTTTCGTTTTCTCTTGTTTTAATTTGTACATTTAGCAAAACTATAGAGGAAAGCAGCTTCACCATCTACTATACCAGAGAAAAGTCAAAGAAATCCAGGATTTTAGCCAATGTGAGTATTGCTAAACTTGTTTAGCTTCTCTATGTGTGTTTGTTGTATTCCTTTGTGTTGTGCTTGCAATTTTGGAGTTCCAGGAAGAAAATGGTCAATTTTTGGAAGTCTTTCGATGAACACATCATGTTTAAGTTACGTTGATTTGTCTAAAGGGACAAATTGTGGTGAACTAGCTAGAGTTTACACATAATTATACTTAATTGGCTGAAACTTGTTAAATTTTTTTTTGTTATTCGTATATGTTTGTTTCTTCTCTATTCTTGATGCATACACATTATTTCTCAACATTCTATTTTTGGAACTCAATTTGGATTCACTGTGTGTGCTTTTCAATTAGCTAACTTGTATTTTCCTTTTCAAATTCTAAAACAGTGCCTCTGGCATTTAGAAATGATCTTGAAGGAGCTGGATGGAGAGTTGGGCGATCACCCATTTATCGCACAGTTACTGCAGTTGATGGCACGGTTAAGGTTAGTTATTCAATCTCATCATTCTGTGTTATGATGCTTTTTGCTTCCTTAGTTGTAGATAAATAGATTTTCACCCATTATTTGTTTTCCTGTAGCACTTGGAACTGTAGGTATGTAGTGATATAAAATTGTGTCATGGGTTGGTGTTGAATTACTTTTAGACACTCTGATGAATTGTTGAAATACAAGCAAAACTGTTTGATGTTTGAGCTTAAAGCTTGGGGAATGGGGGTATTAGACAAGTTATGTCTTTCTGTGTCACTTGATTCGGTGGGTTTGTATGTTTCAGGAAGAGACAATTTATGCAGTTTTCGTTAATGATTGTTGATTTTGCTTCGTTGTTTAATTGGTTCTCGCTGATATTGTAGTTATTGCTAAAATTGCAAGACAATAGATTGATTGAAACTGTTGGGATACCAGTTGGAGATGAGAAAGGTTCAATGCGCCTCACTGCCTGTGTCTCATCTCAGGTTTTTTTTAACCGAGGATGGTTTTCTTTCTGCCATATTTATAGTTTCCTTCTCATTGAATCTGGTTTTATGAGCTTGTAAGGAATTTCAGGTTGGCTCTTTTCATTTTGATCTTGCAGGTAGGCTGTCCATTGCGTTGCTCATTTTGTGCCACTGGAAAGGGTGGATATTCAAGGAACCTTCAAAGACACGAAATTGTTGAGCAGGTAAATTTCATTCTTCTGTTTATTCAGAGGGAAGCTGTTTTTCATGTAGAAAATTAAAAGATGTGGTCAAATTTGTACCATATAAGTAGCTTTAAGCCATTTGTGGTGGCTACATCTAGCCAATAACACTTTTGATGTATAGGTTCTAGCTATTGAGGAGATCTTCCAGCATAGAGTGACAAACGTGGTATTTATGGGAATGGGTGAACCGATGCTGAATTTGAAGGCAGTACTTGAAGCACATCGATGCTTGAATAAGGTATTTCTTTGATAACCATCAAGGTTTTGTTTGATGGTAGAGAGGTCGGTGTACCCATAACCCATATACCAAGGTTGAAATCCTAGTTGCTGTAAAGGGTAAAAGATGTTTGTATACATATCTGATTCCAATGTACCAAAAATAAGGTTTTTCTTTGATAATTTTTATAAATGGCAGCTCTAGTTTACTGGTTTGAGTATCAAATAGTTCCTTCTTTCCTTATAGTTTTCCTCCAATTCGTGTCATCTTTAATTAACTTTATCTTTTCATAATTGCGGAATTATGGTTTTCTTTGTAATTATGGATTTGATTAGTTGAATTCGAATTACCAATGCCTGTTTTGAGACATTTTCAAATCCGTGTTAAATTTAATCATCAACCTCAAGTCCAGTAGGTAAAGATGTCTAATCCTTAATTCATGACTAATGGCTGTTCATCTTTTATTCAGGACGTGCAGATTGGGCAAAGAATGATCACCATTTCCACTGTGGGAGTTCCTAACACAGTAAAAAGGCTAGCTGCTCATAAACTTCAGTCCACGTTAGCTTTCAGGTACTGACGTTTCAGGAGAAGGAATTCCTACTTGGATTGTGTACTAATTTAATTGATTTCAAATGTCTGTGTGTGAGTAATTGAAAGTTGTCGTTAATGTAGATGTAATCGACAGTTTAAACAGGCCTGAGCTTCAATACCTGTCACAACATTTAGTTGTTAACCTTGTAATACAGAAGTTGGGCATATTAAGCTGTGAATCATCACTGATCTAACTGCTAGTTGTCATCTTAGACATTGATAACTAGTTGATGACTCTATGATACTCAGAAATTGGTACATTTCATCACAATGAAAGATGGAATCTTGCATTTTCATATTTTTTTTCATGCAATTGAAAGCGTTGCATTTATTGTTGGTCCTGACCTGTTGTCATAATGACACCAGCTTACATGCTCCAACCCAGAAGCTCAGGGAAACAATTGTTCCAAGTGCAAAGTCCTACCCTTTAGATGCAATTATGAGAGATTGCAAAGACTACTTCCTTGAAACTAGTCGACGGGTCTCATTTGAGTACGCACTTTTAGGTAGTGCAATTCCATCTGATAGAAATTTCTTGCCAAACACCAGACCGGAATGTGACAACTTAAGATTATGTTTTTTCTTAAAAAAATTTCGTCATTTGTTGTGCAGCCGGGGTGAATGACAAACTGGAGCATGCATTAGAACTTGCAGAGTTACTTCATAAGTGGGGACGCGGGTATCATGTAAATCTGATACCTTTCAATCCAATTGAAGGCTCTGATTATCAGCGTCCACACAAAAAGGCGGTATGATTTTTTAGTATTCATCATGCATCTTCTTTCCATTGCATTCAGCAATTATAGAGATTAGTTGAAGACTTGTTTACCTCTATCATTTTGCTGTGAAAATTGCCAATTACTTCATCTGTTTTGGCAGGTTCAAGCTTTTGCAGCTGCATTGGAGTCTCGTAAAATAAATGTGAGCATACGACAAACCAGGGGAATGGATGCAAGCGCAGCTTGTGGTCAGCTAAGAAATGAATTTCAGAAAAGTCCTCTGTTAGCCAATTCTGACTCCGAACAGCCTCAACCAGATGTCCAGGTTGCCTGCTGATGTTGCAGACTCTGGCTGATCGAAGCCATCATACATTTGCTGACCCAATGCTCTCTTTGGCTGCATTTCATCTCACTAATACTTCTGATGCTAAATGGCAAGGTCAGTAATCCCTATAGAGGTCTGCAATGAAGTTTATATCTGCTATATGAGCTACAAAATAAGCTCTTCGTTGCTAGGATTCGGAATCAAATAGTGCGATTATGGGTTTGATGCACCGTGTTAACTTGAGACTGCAGCTGTGACTTGCCAGGTGGATCATGGAACACTAGCTTTCAACACAGTTTTTACTTGGCATAAGATGTAAGTGGATGAGTAATACAGTAACTCAGTAACAACCAGACTGGCATCTTCTGAAGGTCTCACTTCATGCCTGTTGACTGCAGAGCATTATCTGTAATTAACTAGACTGTATCTTATGCATTGATATCTAATACAACAGGCTTTTCACTATGACATTCATTTCCCTTCAGTGACAGCTGCGCGCTGCAATATTTGGTCAGAAGAATTGCATTTATATGACATTTTTAATTTGAAAATTAATATTTACTTCTAATATTATTAATGGTATTATATAACTATCATTATATATATATATATATATATAAAGTAATAATAATAAATATAAAAATATAAAAATAAGTAACAAGATAAAAATAAAAATAAACTATAAATAAATATATAAAATAAGTAAATACGTATATAAATAAGAAAGAAGACGAATATATAAATAAATAAAACAAGTGAGATTATATGATTTTTAGATGATACTACAAATAGAGTTTATAATAATTTTCAAATATGAAGAATAAATTAAAATGTTAAGTTAAACGTTCCAGTATAATTAATTGATATTAAATAAAAAAAGTTACTTTTGTATTCAAAAAATATTAACCTTTAAAATGAGTTTTATTCTTAATTCAAATTTAAAGTTTTAGTAGCTTTTGTGGAGGTGATACATGTACATTAGAGTATATCAATTCATAACTTTTTTTTTAAACTTTTAACTGCAATATCTAGTACATCTCCTAGGTTGGGAAATGACTCAAATCTAATGTTATGAATACCGTACTGAACTCGACATCGGATTGAATTCTGAAACGGAACTGTACCGGTACCGATTGATATCGGATACCGTTTCATAAAATTTTTTAAATGTATGAAATAGTTCCTAAAATTTTTAAAAATTACAAAATAGTCCATATTGGTATATTATACAGTTGTATTGTATACTTTACTAGTTTACTGTTTACATCAACCATGCTTTCAAAAATCGTAATAATAAATAATAATGACAATTAATATGAAATAACAATAAATTTTAAATATTTTACATATAAATAATAACCACAA
>JANZLC010000003.1:31158903-31172557 GCA_026413385.1 Erythroxylum gracilipes
GATGATGATGATGATGATGATGATAATGATGATGATGATGATGATGATGATGATGATGATGATGATGATGATGATGATGATCATGATCATGATAATCAGAATAATAAGAATAATAAGAATAATAATCATGATAATAATAATAATAATAATCACGATAATAATAACAATAATAATAATCATAATCATAATCATACGACGTCGTGGGGGGGAAGGATACTTCTAGGAGTTGCTTATGTGTTTTGTTTCTATCATAAGGACAAGAAATCTTGTTCTACAGTTTTGGAAGGAACAAAAAATTTATGTTTTTATGATCTGGAGTCAAAACAAAAATAAGTTGGGTCAACAATCAAACACTGCAAGGTACATAATTTTTGTGCTTTATCAAAATGGGTTCAGACTCACTAGACTCCTTTTGTGTTGTTCTTTTGCTGTGTCAAAGTGGGTTCAGACTCACCAAACCCCTTTTGTATTGTTCTTTTGCTTTATTCCCAAAATGGGTTCAATAATTTATTTTTAAGTTTTATTTAATTGATAATTATTATTAGTAATAAAATATTTATTATTATTTTAAAAACTTTGAAAAAAAGGGGGAGAATGAGAGGTAGGAGCGAGGGAGCGAGGGAAATTTTGAAAATTTTGCAAAAAAGTCTCCAAATTTTTTAAAATTTTCAGTACTGACTGGTATTTGATCGGTATTTTGAATACCGGCCGGTACCGACGAAATTGGCTTGTACCGATCGGTATTTTTTACCAGTACTACCTATACCCGTACCGGTACCGATTTCCGGCCCGACCGGTACGGTACGGTACTCAAAACAATGCTCAAATCTCATATTTATTATATTGTTTTTATTTATTTGTATATAAGAAAAAGAGAATTACAATAAAATCTTTATAAAGTAATACTGGATTATTTAATAATTATTTAATAATTTAAATTTGCATTAATAGATTAAATTAATTAATAATTATTAAATTAATAAAATTTATATGATTTTTTATAATATAACTTATAGATTTTTTTTTTGAAGGTGTATAGATAATTTTATTATGTCTTTTTTCCTTTCATTTCACATTTTAAAATTTAAACTAAAACTTTTTAAAAGGGCTAATATGGGCCTTTAGAAAGTGGAACCAATTCTGTGGCCCGGGACACTGATCAAAACGAGGTCGTACCCGTAGGACCACTCTCTCAAAATGCTCAATTAGGGTTTAAGGTTCTACAAAAAGTCCTAGCCCTCGACTATGTTAGCGTTGTTGAATTTACAGTTCGGAGCTACTAGTTCTATAAAGATCCAAATAAGTCTTCAATTATTCTCTTAGTTTAAGCTATTTTCTTTCTTGTCTTATCTCGCAGTACGTGGTGCGTAATTTTTTCTTTGTTCTTCTCTTTAGTTTTTGGAATATATTTGAAAACCCTAAGGTTCTATCTTGTTCGTTCAGCTTCGAAGTGTGTGTTATAATCGGGCAATTTAGATCAGTCGTGTTATTTCTGTCTGGGAAAGATTTATACTTTAGGTCTGCTTGTTAACCGGGTTTTGTTAACTGGGTTGAAGAGTATAATTGTTTTTGGGGAACGATTGGTTATTTAGGATTTCGTGTTTACTGGAATTTGCTAACTGGGTCGAAGGGTATCTTTGGTTTGATTGAACTAAGTTGTCGTTCTTACGTGTTTTGGATGTTAAATTTTAGTGCAATTTCGTTAACAACCAAATAGTGAATCTGAAGCTTTGAACTTTTCGTGATTTGAAGGCCCTTTGTATGGATTAGTTATTCTTGTTCTTCTCTGTGATAAAGTGTTTATGCACTAACACGTGTAATGGGTCGAGGAGTCCTTATTTGTTTGTCTGAAAAAAAACTATAGTTTGTTCATTAATTGTTTATTGATAGGGAAGTATCATGAGGAGGCACAGTCCACAATATTATAGTCCTCCTAGAAGAGGATATGGAGGAAGAGGTAGAAGCCCGCCTCTAAAGAGAGGGTATGGAGGTGGTGGCGGCTATGGAAGGCGCAAGCAACAAAACCATGGAAGCCTCTTGGTTCGAAACATTCCTCTAGACTGTCGGTAATGTTTTTCTCATTTTACTCGTGCTAATTTTGTTTGTGATTTGGAGAGCAGTCGGTATGATTCATGGTTTTGTAAACTGGTATGATTGTTCCTCATTGCAGACCAGAAGAACTACGTGGTCCATTTGAGAGATTTGGTCTTGTGAGAGATGTGTACATTCCTAAGGATTACTACACAGGGTAATGCTCTCCTATTGATTGCGGACATGACTACTGGTTGTAATGCTTTGATGTTCATAAATTCAATCTTAGTTTTTTGGTTAGAGATATGAAGTCAATGATGAAAAAAGATATGTGAATTGCATTCTCAACTAATTTGCCAAGGCATTTATCTGATTTTCCTTTTCATAGTGAATTGAAATTTGTACTGGTTTGCCAGGGGGATGTTGGTTTGAAGTTAAAATCAAGACCAAGCCCCACAATTGATGAAGGGCCCTACTGTTTATCTTACCCTAACATATTGGTCTCGAGAGTATTGTTCCTTTTTGAGGAGAAAAATTATAATTACAAATCACTAGAAGTTTGAAGATGAAGAGGATTGATTCCTGGCCAATTGAAGGCAAGTTGAGGAGATTATAAGTTTGGGAAATGTGCATTTCAAGTGCGTCTTATATTTACAAGCGTGTGAAGAATTTTCAAGTCACTTGCCTATTTTGAAGTTGCCTTTGATACTTGACTGTTAAAGGAAAAGGTCAGCCACTAAGCTTCCTTTACATAAATTCCCTGACCGCAAAGTGTAAGACTCCAGAAACAAGATGTCAATTTATTGGAAGCATTCTAACCCTTGGTAAGGGTATTAAGGCAAAATCAGCTAAGCTAATGGAAGTTATTATATTATTTGATTAAGGCAAAATCAGATAAGCTAATAGAAGTTATTTATAATTTTTGATTGTCTTTGCCTATCAGCTAAACTTTAATGCCTCTGTTGATGCTTTCTATATGTTCTATGCAGTGCACCTAGAGGGTTTGCATTTGTTCAGTTTGTAGATCCATCTGATGCTTTTGAAGCTCAGCGTCGTTTGAATGGACAAATTGTTGCTGGGAGAGAGATATCTGTGGTTGTAGCAGCAGAGTCAAGGAAAAGGCCTGAGGAGATGCGCCAAAGATCCAGGTTGAGGTATAATATATTTCCGAATTCATTTAGCACGATTTTATGCCCTTTTTTTCCATGTGTCCAGAGATTTATTTTCTATTATGTACATCATCAGGGATCATTCAGGCCATGGAGAACGATCATCTTATTATGGTATAGTTCACTTGTTATTTGCAAAGTGTTTTCGTAGTTAGCTCATATATTGTTTGTAGTTAAGGTTTTCGTGTACGTTTCTTGTGAAATGATTCAAAATGGTTGTTTGTTCCATCGTGGAGGAAGATTGCCAATGGACATAGGATTCTCTCTTTTGGCACATATTACTTCTGTAACGAGTCTGGTTATTGTTCATTCAATGCATTTTCTGGGTGGATAAGATGGGATGTGATTATTTTTTAATCCTTCAATCTGTTTGCATTCTGAGTGAACTTTGAAAAAACTAATCACTATTTGTTTAATATACCTCAGGGCATTCTCGTTCTCGATCTTTATCCCGCTCTGCCTCACCTCGTCCTTATGCAGGTTCTAGATCTAGATACCGCTCAAGGTAAAAGTGTTCATAATCTTTTACCTGTCATTTTACCCTTTTTTTTTTGGCAAAGGGGGTGCTGGAAAAGAATTTCATTTATTATTGCAGGTCATACTCTCCTGCCCGAAGACACCGAGACTACTCTGCTTCGCCTGGAAGGTGTGCAGTTTATCCAAGATCTCCCAGAGGTCCCCCATCTGAGAGAGATAATGACTACAATGGCAGGCCATATTCTCGAGGTTATGATAATACTGACAATCTGAAGGATACTGGCAATGGATATAACGAGTAAGTGGAAATATTTCTTATTTTATTGTCTCATCTTTTAGTCATTTCTTGCTGAGTGGGTCATGTCAAGTCCTTTACGGGTTCTCACACACAGATCTATCATCAAATGCCTTCCTGTTTTTGGTATTTAAACTTTTCTATGTAGAGATACAAGAAGAAAATCTCATGTGTGCGCTCCTGTACAGTTGGTACTAGCTAATATCAATCATGCAATATTTGGTGTACATTCTAACTTATGAGGATGATGGCTAGGAACCATTTGTCCAAAAGAATGCTGTATCAAATTATTCATATTCAACCATAAAATTGCTTGTCATATCATTAATGTAATGAAATGTTGAATAATTGCAGAGAATCTGCATATGACCATGAGGAAGCTCGAGGCTGGAGACCATCATCACGTAGGGCTTTGAGGTCACCCTCTGGATCCAGATCTCGATCTGCTGACTAGGTGTTCCATGCAGTGAGGCAAGCATTTGGCTGTTATTGACTGCTGAATTCGGTAAAAGGAGTATAACATGATTTTCTATGGATATCTTGCAGATGGAGGAAACCTATGGTAGCTTGCCACCGTAGAATTTTGTAGATGAAATGAAATGTATAAGAATTTTTCGAACCTCATAGTTCGTGGTTTGCTTTTGTTTCTGGACTGGAATTCCGAAGTTCTAAACTGAGTGCTTTGCCATTAGTTTCATAAGGTTCCTAAGCAGACTTTAATATTTACACGTTACTATGTTCTATGATATGTTTGTTGAAACTTGATCTACACCGGATCCTTAAAACGCTGCTTGAAGTATTTGTGATTCCTTAAAAAACAGCTTATGCAGAAATGACAAGAAAACCTGACAGGTTCTGCTATGATCAACGGTATAACCTATAATTGTTGGACATTGTGAGATATTGCAGGACGTTTCTGAAGCTATCTGATAATTTAGTCCTTAAGTTCACTGATGCTTCAATTAAAGCTCAAACTTTTTGATCGACTAATTGGTAGATCAATGTCGAATTCGTAACAGTTTTCAGTCGGTTGTATCAAACAGCAGCCATTTTGATCAACTTAATAAGATTATTGACACAAATAGCTGAAA
Source organism: Erythroxylum gracilipes (assembly GCA_026413385.1). Taxonomy (NCBI): domain Eukaryota; kingdom Viridiplantae; phylum Streptophyta; class Magnoliopsida; order Malpighiales; family Erythroxylaceae; genus Erythroxylum; species Erythroxylum gracilipes. The sequence goes on from JANZLC010000003.1 coordinate 31,163,967, forward strand.
AGGAAATGCTTCTCTAACGTAGAAGCTTCATGTGATGCTTTTGCATGGTGGGTAAATATTTTGTGTCAAAAGTGATAGATCGAATTGAACACGAATATGAACTCAAACCATGCCTGCTTGACCGTTGATAACTACTAACGTATTATCAAATCTGAAGACTGTTTCAAGAAACATTATTAGATATTCAAACGATTTGAATTCTAGAAGGATAAAGTGAAAGCGAGTAAATTGACCGCCAGTTTAGTATTAATAGTTGTCATTTCTGAATTTCTCCTCCTCTTAGTGAATATAAAACGAATCCAAGCTCCTCAGGGATTGCACTGAATTTCAAAGTCCAAGTACGAGAGGGAGAAACAGTTTGTGAGAAAGAGATGGCTATAGGGATATTGGAAGTGCTCTTGGTGAGTGCAAAAGGCTTGTCAGGCAACGATTTCTTAGGTACATGAAAAAAAAAAAAAACTTTTTTATATATTTGATAGGAGCACTGGTCAGTGCATTTTAGATCTTTAATCACGCCTCTTCAATCATTATTTTTTATCATTCACCCTGATCTTCGCTGTTTCTATTTTTCTTATATGTCTAGAAATATGTAAAAAAAAAAATTCCTGTTGAATGAGAGGCATGTTTGTGTTGCATTTGGTTTCCTGTTTCTTGGGAGAAAAATCGTGCGGAGTGAACTCCGGTTTTCCTAGATTTACTGGTCGGGTTTGGCGTTCATGGTCTACACCCCATAACCAATTTGTGTCTGGTTCTTTTTCTAAATGTAGTGTGAATAGAAAACATTTCTTAGTTCATTGTTTTGACAAGTTGGTACTACTGCGGGTGCTACGGATCCATATGTTGTTGTACAGTACAAGAGCGAAGAACGCAGAAGCAGCGTAGCCGCAGGTTTGCTGTTTATTTTCTTTGTCCAAACTTGCGGTTGATAATTGGTCGGACCAATCGGATCAGAAGCTACTTTGTTCTGAATGAAATTCGTATAAATATTAAAATGATATTATTTTATTATTATTAATAAAAATAGTCTTCAATTTATCTTAACTTTAATGTCTGAATTCAATTAAAAATTTGATCAAATTAAATTAAATTTATTAATTTTGAATCAAATAAGGTCAACTTATATATTGAATTGTCATGTTAAATGACTAACACTATCAAGCTTGAAGAATTTTTTACATAAATGTTAATCTCAAAGATGTCTTTAGACTCATGGATGTTTCTAATTCTGGTAAATTGGCAATTACATTCTGTACTTTGAATCAAGAGGATAATGTTGCATAAATAATGCAAATGATCAAGAATCTTAAACCTTTTCTCACAGTGATCATAGATCTTATAAAAATTTCTGGACCTTTTTCTAATGCAGATGAAGGAGGGAATCCATCATGGAATGAGAAAATTAAACTTAGAGTGGAGTATCCAGGAAAAGGAAATGACTACAAGCTAACTCTGAGAATCATGGACAAGGACACCTTCTCCGCAGATGATTTTCTTGGAGAAGCCGTGTAAGATAACTTGCTCTATCTGATCTGAAAATGTCTCTCCATATCTCTTCAGCTCTCAGTAACTTTGTTTAATGATAATTTTAAAGTAATAGCCAAGTGTTCGTTCAATCAAGTTCATCCTGAAAATTTGCTTAAAAGAGTTGTAGAACTGTGTTTGATATGTTGTCAGATATAGGATTCAGACTCCAATTTCACATGTTTTCTTTCATGAATAATGCACCCCTTCAATTGAATCTGAAGAATGAATGCATGTTAAAACTGAAATGAGGTATAAGAGTGTATATTGGTGCTTATAGAACTATGAAAACATGTGACTGTAGGAATGTCAGTTCGGCCACCTGTAATTTATGTTTAACTTAATTTTTTTCTTAGTCCAGATTCAACTCAAGGTTTGATTAGATTGGAACTATTCAGATCAGGTTAAAATGAAGTCAACTGATACAAGTCTAGTCTATTCGGATTTGGTCCGGACTAATTTGCTATCCCTACGTAGCTATGTTAGTTAAATTATTGAGACACGGATTCATCACTGTTACATTTTCTGTATGCAGAATCTATGTGAAGGATTTACTTGTTTTAGGAGTAGTGAATGGAACCGCAGAACTTCATCCACTAAAGTATAGTGTTACTAATGCAAATCAATGCTATTGTGGGGAGATTCAAGTGGGTCTCAGTTTCACCCTCAAAGAGGTATAGATATTTTCTTCATATAACTTCAAGTAATAACAATCAGAAAGTAAACAGAAGCATAGTTGACGACTCGAGTGTGAATTGAAAGTCTGAATTGAGCCGGTTTTCTAAAGAATCCGACCTCACTCGAATCGGTTCGGCAAAAGAACATAAATATAAGTGTAGTAGCATAGTATGTTAATGTTTTAGCTTTTACGTTGTGCAGTTGACTGATGTGAATGGTGAGGAAGAGTATGGAGGATGGAAGGAGAGTGATTATTAGGTATCTTGGCAAGATTGTGTAGTACCAAACCTACCTTAGTTGTTTATTTATCGAATTTTAGATTGTAATCTTTTTGAATAATTACGTCCAAGTTTTCATTGAATTTTTATTTTAATTTTTTATGCTTTAATGTTTTATTAACCTGTTGTAATATTTTTAGCTATTATTCAATTTTCTGTTACGTTTTATTATTTTCTGTTTATTTATAATTTTAAAATTTAAGAATTTAAATTAAATTAGATAAATAAATTAAGAAAAATATGATGAAAGAGATTGAGTGATATCTAAATATTATTATAGAAGTAAGCGATAAAAATAAAAATAAAATAATAATAATAATAATCATTATCATCATGATTGATGATACCAAATAATAATAATAATATTATCAAATAATAAAATTTTTAATATATTTAATTTTTTTGGATAAATATTATATTAATTTCTTTATTTTTCTGACTTGTGCCTTTATTTGATTTTATTAGTTAAGGCTTACTTTTATCTGATTCAACAAAATCAAAGACTTGCCTATGGGAGATTGATGACTCATAAGTTTATTCACAATATTCGACTCCAATCTTGGAGAATGTGATACTTATTTTTAACATTACGATTTCAGTTTTATCAATATCATCATAATTTTATGCACAAAAATCTAATTGATTTCGTGTGCTAAGTTGGACCTCTCTTCCTACCAAGTAATTTAGATTTCTCTCAATAGTAAATGGGTCGTTATGTAGCGGTCTTGGGCTGGTCCAAATCAAGCCCAATTTTTTCTCAATCAAATCCAATGCCTCAAATGTAGCCCAAATTCGACCAATTTAAACTACTGTAAAACAATTTTGTTTTAGTGTAATTGATGTTTAAATTTAAAATTATTTAAACTTACAACTCAAAAAACATGATTTCAAATAATTATACTAAAAAAAATTCATTTAAAATAAAAATTGGAACAAGCTTTAAGCAAAATTTTAAAATTCACATTTATCTTTCAACTTAAATTTAATTATTATTTTTAAACAAAATCAATATATAATTAAATTATAAACTATAGATGACCTAAACAGTTGCCAAGCCGTCTTAGCTCAGCCGGTAGAGCGCATGGCTTTTAACCATGTGGTCGTGGGTTCGATTCCCACAGACGGCGTCGTCGTTTTGAACGATCCTTTTCGAAATCATGCCGCCTGAATAAAATATCTTTATAATCTCTGAACTGGAAAGTCGTTTGATTTCATCCATATAAAGGCGTAGGCGGGAAGTTTTGATTTTGTTTTTTATTTTGACGTCCACTTACATCTCGTTCTATCTTTCTCTCTCTCGCATCTGGAAACATCGACGAACAATTCTCTGTTCTTCATATGGCGCAAGGTGAATAAATGGATTCAGAGTCAAGCACGGTAAGTGGAATCGCTTCGTGATTCTTCATTTCTTTTGACGTATCTTATTCTAGATCACTCTAGAATCCGCTCTCATCTGGAAACATCGTCGACGATTCTCTATCTGGTTAACCATTGCTAAATGGACGAAGATGAAGAAATAGGAATCAGATACAAGCACGGTTAGTAAGATCGCTGCGTGATTGTTCTTTATAAGCGTAGAACGAATTAATCGCAGCTATTTTCTATTGTATTATTTAATCCGGATCTGAAATGAGAGGAAGGTGAAGAACCGAGAATCAGACTCTGAGTAGTGCGAGTAGATCGCTATGTAATTGCTTTTTTGAGTGTTTCCGTTTCGATCTTTCACCTTTAAGTCTGTAGTATCACACTCTCATTCTAGATCTCTCTATCTGGTCACTGTATTATTTAATCAGGATCCGAATTGAAAGGAATGTGAAGAACTGATGATCAGACTGTGAGTAGTGTAAGTAGATCCGTTCCGTGATTGTTAGTTTGGGTGCTTGCTTTTCGATCTTTCACCTTTAAGTTTGTAGTATCATATTCTCATTCTAAATCTCTCTATCTGTTCATCGTATTATTTAATCAGGATCTGAAATGGAAGGAATGACGAGAAATAAGAATCTGACTGTGAGTAGTGTAAGTAGATCCGCTCCTTGATTGTTAGTCTGAGTGTTTCCTTTTCGGTCTTTCACCTTTAAGTTTGTAGTATCACACTCTCATTCTAGATGTCTCTAAAATGTCTCTCGCTCTCATCTAGAAACCTCGACGATGATTCTCCTTCTTTTCAACGATTACTAAATGGCGGAGATGAAGAAATGAAATTAAAGCACGGTAATTAAAATTGCTGCATTTGTATAAAAAAAAAATTGCTGCATGATTCTTCTTTTTTTGCTCATATGGATTAAATTATAACAAATTTCTTTAGTATTCTTTAATCAGAATCTGAAATGAAAGAAGTATCAGAACTGAGAATCAGACGATGATTAATGTAAATAGATCAGTTACGTGATTGTTACTTTGTTTACAAATTACTATAGGTCTTACACTTTAAAAGAAATAGCAGCAAACGATTAAATATTACAAGCTGTTGCACTTCGACCGCATAAAGTTAATAACTAATTAAGAACTCTACCAGAAGAGTAGATAGTTTAGTGGTAAAATCTATGTCTTATACTTCGCGGGTGGCTTTGTAATATATCCACTGCTTTTTTGTTGCTTGCATGTCCCCAAAGAACATTATGAGCAAATACAACAAATTGATAATGTACTGTGAACTGAGATTGCTGATTTTCCTCTCACATTGGCTTTTTGAAAGTTACGGGAGAAGAAACTTGACATATAAAGGCACCGTTGAGTTGAGCCTCTTTCACATGTACATCACAAATAAATCTATAAACCTGAAAGTTGAAAGAATTATTTTAATGAGCAAATGGTTTTCTGTAGAAGCCTGAAAGTTATAAGAATTATTTTAAAGAACAAATTCTTTTCTAAGGACAAATTGTTCATTTAAGGTTACTGTATAGTTGAGGTTGAATTACTTGCAGATGCTTTTTTCTGATGTCGACTGAGTGATTTCGTTGGCTACTTTTAATGTTTAATTGCGTCATTTTGCTCATCATGTCCATTTATTCGCTGACTCGATCGAAGATAATAAGCTATTAGATTTCAATTCCAGCAGGAATCTGTATTTATGTTCGAGTATATTCTTTTATTTTGTAGTTTGCATAATCATATTTATTTGTCACCATACCTTTTTCCTGTTGCATTATACCTTTGGCAATTGGACCATTTTTATATTGGTTATAAATATTTTTGAAAAAAATTGCAAAATACTCAATTAGTTTTATTGCAAATTTTGATTTCTTGTTTTCATTTCAAATTAAATAAGAAATACTTTTTTATAAATCTAAATAAGAAATACTTTGGTTTATTGAGTTTTGATTTTTATAAGGTTAGTTTTGTTTTTATCACAATATGATTTATTAAGAATTGTGACTTTAATATTTTTAATCTTTAATGTAAATTATTTTCTAAAGAAAAATTTTCATATTTGACAATTATTTACTTTATTAATTAATAAAATCAATTTATCTGTAAATTATTAAAATAATAAAAATGTAGCCATATAGATATTTATAACTAAATGTGTTTTTGTTTGAAAAAATATAAATCAAGATCTAGAAATAAAAATTGACCATGGGTTAAAACAAAAAATTAAAGAGTTTGGTTTTATTGTGATTTTTAGTTTCTTGCTTTTATTTCAATTTCATTAAATTTTTTGTTTTTTAGGTCAATTTTCAAGTTTAATCATAATATGATTTATTGTTGATTAAATATATAATATTTCCTATTTATACGTTGGCTGGTGTACCATTTTTATATTGATTATAAATAATTTCTGTTAAGATGAGAATAAAAATTCAATAGAATTAAAGAGCTCTCTGTTTTTTGTCATATTTAAATTGGTCACAATTTTTTTTAACTATTAAGTATTAACACATATGAAGAAATATAAGGTTATGGAAAAGGGCTATAATTTTAAAGTTAGATTATTTATCATAATTGCTCTTTTCTTTAACAGCTTTTCACATCTCTTGTATTTAGACATAAGATATATTATTTATTTTTCGATTGTGATTTCTTGATTTCATTCTATATAGCACCATGCTTAGATTGCCCTCGTTTAATTGCATATTTTAGCCTTTAGATAATTAACAGATCACTATTAAACAAAAATTTGAAATGCGTTGCCTTATTGGTCATATTAGTTGATCATATCCATGCATACTTAATCAAGCCTCTGTTATTAATCTGGTTTATTCATTTCATGTTGTTTGCTGATTCAATCGCTAGAACTTAAGAAGTTTTGACATTCATAAGAACCAAAAAGGATTCAATTTAATCATTTAGATTTAAAAAGTTTTGACATTCTTCTAGGAAGAACAAGTTTGAAGCTATAATCTCCGCTTATTCATTGATCTGTTTATAATGATTAATGATGTTAAATTGTGTTGCATGTCCGAATTCTCTGCATTAAGTTTCTACAAATTAATTGTGGATGATTCGATTGCAATTGCAATTGCCATTGAAGTTACTTTTGAAATGCATTTCCTTATTAGTCATATTAGTTGATCATATCTATGTATATTTAATCAAGCCTTTATTGTTAATACGATTTATTCATTTCATGCTGTTTGTTGATTCATTCCATAGTACTAAAAAGCCTTAGGTCATTTCCAATTTGGAAAACTAAAGATGCACACTTGACAAGATAAAAAGATACCTTCATCCAAGCTATTATTACTTTATTTTTTTACTCCATTTTCTCACTTTTAAGCACATTAAAATTAAGCAATGAATTGAAGTTAGAGTTACAGGAGGCATTATCCTAGGAGAGAAGCTTATATAAAATAGAATATTTCTTTCTGTTCCAAATGTGTTTTCAATCTTTCCCATAACCACTTGATAAATTCATTGAAAGGTGCTTCGTGAACCCCGAGGAAGTTGACCATAGACACTTCCCCTGCGTATGGTTAGCGTCCTTAGGGGTGAGGACGGATGACAAGGACGTAAAAGTTCTGTCCTTCGTCCTGTTTGCTCCCTTATATCCAATATACTCAAATAACCCATTCATTACAACTTTAGGAGAATGCATTAATCATAAACAACTTTTCAACACATATGCACTTACTCCTAGATATATATATATATATCATTCTTTTTCTTTTTCTTTTTTTAACATTAAAAGAAACTACATTAACATGAGAATTTCAATTACAAAACATCCTAACATCATAACAAACCCACACATATGGACACCCCACAGTTAGAATTTTGTACATCTACAAACTCAACAATCACAAATGCTCCACTAGCTTATGGCTTGGGTAGGACATTTGGGTAAGTATAAAGCATGTAATGTGGTTAGTACACAAAGAAAAAGTATAAAGCTCAAAGGTGTTTATCAAGGGAAAAAACATATCAATAGGATAGGTTATTTGGCTAATGTAGTTTATGAAGAGCAAAAAATGCCTAATCATATCCATGTTAATGTATGTGATAAAAAAATGTGGTCTTAAATAAAAATTCAGTGCAAAATCGAGACGTACATGTCATAAAGGTCACACATTATCAAAAGACAATGAGAGAGATACAAATGTGTTAGTCTAATAAGGCTCAAAATCTCACTAGCTTTGTCTACCATTAGTCACTACTCTTCTAAAGATAATGCACATCGACCAATCAGAAGAGTAAAAATACATGCCAAAGTCACTATGAAATTCTCTAGTTAATTCACACTCTAATCATGAATAAATAATCCTAGAAACAATATAAAACAAGCAAATGTTTCCTTGTTTGTTTTATTGTTTCTCTCATTTTGATTGAAAACTTAAAAACAAGAAAAAATAAACCAACAAAGAAACACACATGCATAAAAAAATAAATGCAAAAATTTAAAAGTAAAGAAATTACTTCCTTTAGGTTGCCTCCCAAGAAGCACCTTTGTTTAGGGTCACTAGCTCGACTATTTCTTCTCCTCATGTGACAAAATTATGATCTTCTGATGGCACATGTGATTCTTCAACGTGAGTTTTTCAGGATAGGGTCTTGGTTTGTTGGACCCCAATCTTTAAGTGGAAATTTAGAGATATTAAAAGAAATTCAATGAGTGTTTTTGTATATGAATTGTGTTATAGATGTTATTGTGCCTTAAGGAAATTGATGAGAAAAGAA
>JANZLC010000003.1:31178439-31196264 GCA_026413385.1 Erythroxylum gracilipes
AATGACTTCTCGACATTGTATGCTCCTCTCATTCGTGACGGTCGTATGGAGAAATTCTACTGGGCTCCTACCAGAGATGATAGAATTGGAGTCTGCACAGGTATTTTCAGAACAGATAATATTCCTGTCGAGGATATTGTAAAGCTTGTTGATGCCTTCCCAGGCCAATCCATTGGTGAGTTTCCTATCTAGATACTGAAATTCCTTCGTTAGTACATACAATGAACCCAATGTTAGAAGAATCTAGGCATGACAAAAGTAGCATGGCCTGAGTCGGTTCAGGCAAATCGGGTTTTAGACAGTCTTGTATTTCAGAATGTTTGAGACTGAGTTGTATATTGCAAACTGCAGATTTCTTTGGTGCTCTTAGGGCAAGAGTGTACGATGATGAAGTAAGGAAGTGGGTTAGCGGAGTTGGAGTTGATAGTGTGGGTAAGAAGCTTGTTAATTCAAAGGAAGGACCCCCAACATTCGAACAGCCGAAGATGACACTTTCCAAGCTCCTTGAGTATGGGAACATGCTTGTTCAGGAGCAAGAGAATGTTAAGAGAGTCCAATTGGCTGATAAGTACTTGTCTGAAGCTGCTCTTGGAGACGCCAACCAAGATGCAATGAAGAGTGGAACTTTCTACGGTTAGATCCCTTTGATCCTAGTAGCCTAGATGGGAAGTCTGCCTGTTTTTTTTTTTTCAAAATTCAATTACTTTTAATATAAAAAGGAGTTTAGGATTTATTATATTAAATTTAAATTTAAATTATCATGTTCTAAAAATTATTATTTATTCCTTATAATATTATTAATTAACTATCGATAGATGTGTTTACTTTTATATCTTAAAATTTTTAAATTTTAATATAATATGATTTTAGAACATAGCAAAATAATTTATATAATAACTAGAAATCGAAAGATAATTTTTAAATCAGGCGATGCAACATAATTAATCGCTACAGATTAACTAACCATGTCCTTTTGATCCTTGTCGCAGGTCAAGCAGCTCAGCAAGTTCATATTCCCGTCCCTGAAGGCTGCACTGATCCAATTGCTCAGAACTTTGACCCAACAGCTAGGAGTGATGATGGAAGCTGCCTTTATACAAGCTAAGGCTATAATAGGATAATGTGTGGAAGAAGAAAAACTTCCTTAATCCGTAGTGATGTGAGGCAATTATATTCTTTCTTTTTGTCTTGAACATGGATTGTTTTCCTCTATTTTGTGTTATAATCCGCCACGTTAAGTCCCGAAGGAGTGCTTTCTTTCTTACCACCAATTTCAAATTCTCTCATTTCAATTAGTATATATTGTTGTTCTGTTAAGGGTTGCAATTTGATTCGGATCAACTTAATTTGAAATTTAGTTTCGGATTAAAAAATTATATAATTTAATTTGATTAGACAATTCGACTTGAAATTAAGTAATTAAATTAAACGTAATTTGAATTAACCTTAAATTCAAATATTTAAATTTATTCAAATTCAATTTCATATTAAACTTCTACTTGATCTATTGTCAGTGCTACTTATTTATGATAGTTATTGGAAATATTCAAATCTAATCAAATTGGATTTCATATTAAAGTTTTACATGACCTATTGCCAGTACTACTTATTTACGACAGGGATAGGTAAATTACTTGACTTGATCCTACCAACCTATACCCACAAATGCATATAACTAAATACGATTAATTAGAAAAATAAAGAAAGCAGAGTACTTGAAACAAGGAATAATTAGATCTCAAAGCATAAAATTTTCTTGGAGACTTGAAATCTGCTTGAATATTAAGGAAAAAAATGCACTTTACATATACAACCATATCCTTATGATTGAGATGAGCCAACATGAGCCAATTAAGATATGCCTACCAGTTTCCTGCACATAAGCTAGCTTGGTCATCCTACTGACTAAATCCAACAGGTTTGGACAACCTAAACTGTTCATCTAAGAGTAGTTGTGGTGAATTATAGAGGAAAACGACATAGTGATCAAAGTGAATCCTAAAAATATTTAGTTCAAATTCGACCGGTCGCGGATCTATTATGCGGTGGCATTACCTTCAATATTATCCTCTTCCTGGTCCTTGACTCTGTTGAAAATCTCATAATCATCAAATCCTGCATATTCATGAACCATTTACATGCTAAGAATCACTTTTTAAGTCACAAAATGTCATGAACGAGACTAAGATTATTACTGGTTCACATAAAATGGACTTCAAATACCTGCTCCTAAGTCTTCAATTTCATCATGTGGTGATCTCACAAGCTCTTTCCTGACAGATGGGGGATTAAGTATCATAAAATCAGCATTTACATTATCATCTGAGCACAAGTCCTTCTCTGTGACCCAGTCCTTCAGAAAACCAATACTGTCAAATGATAGAGGGTCTATGATATCCTGTTCATTTCTGAGAGAGAAGAAAAGATTCAATTAGAAAAAGAAACCATCTTAAGAAATTATACAATCATCAAGAGAAACACTTGCATTTGTTTTAATCTGAGGTTGTACTGCACAAAAACTAGGTCGCGGAGTCGTTGATGTTCAAGGCAATTTTTTGTGTCATGTAATCGCTCAAACGGGATACGGTTTTGCTTGTATCCAATTAAACTGCAGGTTTGACTGAGAATACGAATGGCCAACCGCAACAAATTTGGGCAACTTCCTCCATATGTGGACCACCATTCAGCTGTTACATTAGGAGAAAGTACTAGATAACACATCAATGTGGCAGGGCAAACAGTACACATTAAAGAGAAACATAGATCGAGCATTTTGGATAATTGCATGGGATAGCAATAATTTGGCGTTCCATGATTTAAACCAGATTATCCTACCAGACCAAAGAGTTCTCTTCAATGAGGAAAGCTCAGTTGGGCAATGCACAAAGCAAAACACAAGCAATATCTAAAAGCATATGCATAAGCATGAAAAAGATCAATCTGGACTAAAAAATTGGCTACTTAAAGCAATTTAGTCTAACAAAAATGGAGGATTCACCAGGAAGAAGGGTGTCTCTAGATCTAACAGCCATCTTTCTTCCAAGATCTCCTGCTGCATTCTTGTATAAGCTTATCTCTTTGATGATCTTATCTTGGACTATTATATCAGAAACCAACTTCTCAATGCAATCAAACATCCCAGAGAGGATCTCATTGTGTATGTCTCCCTCAATACTGTAAAAGAACTTGGGATTAAGGTAAAACCCAGAAGCGTGAAGAGGGAGATTCCATTGTTGTTCCCACCAATGATCTATGATATTCCAGTAGACCATGTACTCCTCCCTCTTCACTAGCTCTTTCTTAATCGCTTCCTTTGCTCGATACATCCCCGCGTAGACGTAACCCATGGCAGGCCTTCTTTTGCAGCTAACTATTCTCAGGACACGCAAGAGAGGATTTGTTAGATTGACTATTAGGGTACATGAGGTCCAGAATGATTGATTGCTTATCAGATCTAACATTTCAAGCCCCCCTGGTTTCCGGGAGTACGGGCAGTCCATCCACTCCTGTGATGTGACCATGCTTTGCAAAGCATGTTTAAGATTGACAATTTGTTTCAATGTTGAAAAGTTTGTCGCAAATTGAGTGATTCCCGGTTCTATAATATCATGGCCAGAGGTATATCTCCTCAGCATATCCAAGACCACACTATGATTGTAAACAAATCTTGTGATAGACCTCGCCTGTTCAATTATTGAGTTTATCCACTCAAGTTTTGAAAAGTCTTCAAATATCAAATCTAGACAATGAGATGCACAAGGAGCCCAATAAAGAGTTGGAAAAGTATTTGATAACCTTCTTCCTGCAACAATATAGTGCTCTTCCATACTAGTAATAACTTGCAAAACATGTCTTACTCCAATTTCTTCAACCACCTTCCGAATCAGGTCATAAAGAGCATCTGGTGAGTTTATAATATCAGAAGCATCCACAGATTTCAGGAACACCGCTCCTTCAGGACTGTAAACTAAAAAATTTAGCACAATCCTGCCCATCACTGTGTTCTGTTGATCAACCAAAACAGAACAACCAGTCCTCGACCAACTTCCCTTATACTTATCAACATCATTCTTCACTTCCTCAAAAGAACTCTCAAGTATCCAACCTTGAAGATCTGTGTATGAAGGCATCATAACTCCTGATCCTCCGGAAGCAATAGCTTCAACCATTGGATGGAAGAAAGCTGAGTTCACAGCATCCAAAGGTGCCCCAATATCAAACAAAAACCTTCCTATAGCCATATGAATATTATCATACATGCCTTTAGAAAATAAACTATCATTCACAGGAACAGCAGAATTTGCAGTAGCAATCACACCAGAACCTTTACGTCTTCCCCTCTTCCTTCTTGGCCCACTCTTGCTGGTTTCATGCTCTTGACTAGCTAACATAATTGAATTAGCCTCTATCTCATTAGAAACTGCAACTAACGCTGTTTCAGTATTAACAATCTGCTCATCATTCCCAAAAGCCTCTATATCGGTAGAAACTGGATTCAATTTCGTTATTTCCGCAGCAATCTTTTGCTTCTTCCTCTTCTTCACAACAACCCCATCTAAACTTTGCTGCATATTAATCTTAACATCTGGAGGAACTCGTAAACAAGTAGATGCATTTCCCTTTTGCCCAGCTAAATGTTCCTTGATCCTATGAATCCCTCCTCCTTTAAACATCTTACTGCAATACACACACTTAAGCTGAACTCTATCACCATTCTTAAACATTTGACAATGCTTCCATGCAGGGTCATGTTTCTGTGACGTTATTGGTATAGGTTCCAAATTAGAACCCATCTACAACAAAACTTTAAGAATTCAGATCACTCAAAACTTCTGATAATGTCTGTTGTATCTCAAAATTCTTAAAAGGGAAAGCCTATGTTCCTCCGTATACAATTCAAGCCCCCTTGAACCAAGCAAACTGAATTGACAAAGACCCTTTACCATATAGGCCTCAATTGTAGTAACAACACGAGAGTAAGAACCATAGACATGAACACGCGAAAACTAAGAACTTACTTCAGTTGCATGTTATGTTCTTTTTTTGCTTGAGACGAATCGTTGAGAAAAAAGAACCGAGTCGAGGAGGTTGAGGCGGTCTACAAAAACAAGGGGTTTGGATAACCGGACGGACCAGTTAGGGCAAGGTATAGCCGGTTTGGTTGTTTTTACCGGGTCATCCGATTAGACAATGAAACTGGACCGTTTTTAAGGTGCGAGAAACCGGATTTCCCGGTTACCTTGCGAAAGAGCCGGAAAAGGTTGATACTGTATCGAAAACAAAACCAGCCGGTGACCGGAAAATGCCACAGTGAACCGGCTGAGTGATGTTGGTTCATGACAGGTATGTTGTAATGGTTTCTCTCTCAAAAACAGATAATAAGTTTCCCAATTTTCCTATTGGATTTCCTTATGTTGCATCCTCTCGTACTTGATTTGTCTTAAATAAGAATAGATTAATCATTACCTTCAGCAAAACAGTACTGACCAAATCTGAGAGTCAGTTGCTTGATTCTATGGTTAAATGGTTTGCTTCTACCATTTTTATCTTTAGTGATTGTTTAGACGTCAAAAGAGTAGCCATTGAATACTTCCTTTGGCACCATTTTTGGAGTAAAGGTGATAAAAACTTACGAAACCAACCGAAGTTAACGGATTAAGCCAATTTCGTCGAACTTCGCCTTAGAAAATCAATAGATCAAACTCGTATCGACTAAACTTCAACACAATTTCTCTCTTCAATACGACATCATTTTAATTCTAAACGGGCTCTAGTCGCTTCTCGAGGATTGAGCCATACCAGGCTAGAGACAAACTTAACTTGACCAGACCATTGCCATCCTCTTTTCAAATCCAACCAATTATAAAAAATAAAGTACAAGTGATTCAAAACCAACGGGCCAAATCAGGCACGGTAGGGTTGGACTCGAAATTCTTTCAAGTTTGAGCTTGATCATGGCCGGTTTCAGTCGCCACCCCTACTTTGAAGAGGTAAACAGGTCTTAACCAAGAGGTAAATCACACTCACAAGACAACAGACTCAGGAAAACAAAAGGCCATTCAAATAAAATAAAGGAAAAAAAGGATCCATAAGAAATTTTCCAGTCTCCAAATTGGAATATAAACTGTACTACCTTCTCTATTTATACACCCTTAAAAACTTGTAAAGTAACTTTAGTCTCTGCAAGGATCGGCAACTTCACCATCTGAGCCTCAGCTAGCTTTGATTCTAGGTATAGCCTCAAACTAAGAATGTACAACTTTTATGTATATAGCAACAGTTTTATTTTCATACAGCTCCTGTTCGTTTAAGTAACTAAACAGGGCAGCCTCTGGACATAGTAAGTAAGAAGGAAGAAAGGGAAGCTCATACTATTTCCTTAGTTAGCTGTACAGTTCTATGCCATTTATGCCGCTGGATGCAGAGTAAGGACACTGA
This sequence comes from Erythroxylum gracilipes, assembly GCA_026413385.1. Classification (NCBI taxonomy): domain Eukaryota; kingdom Viridiplantae; phylum Streptophyta; class Magnoliopsida; order Malpighiales; family Erythroxylaceae; genus Erythroxylum; species Erythroxylum gracilipes. The sequence goes on from JANZLC010000003.1 coordinate 31,184,878, forward strand.
TCCTCCTTTCTGCAATGACATTATGCCAATCATAGTTAGTTTTACTTTTAAAAAAAGTCTTTACGGTAGTCGTATCAGAAGTATAATTACCTCCGGCTGCAACGAGTTTCTCTACACGTGCAACTATATGCTTCCCGTACGTATACTTTTTCAAAGCATTTAAGTGAACCTTTATTCGGTTGAGGATTATTTCAAGTTGCTGGTCATCACAAGTTTCCAGCACTTTCTGTACAACATAATTTGCAAACTGATCTTTCATCATGGCCTGCAAAAGATTGAACACAGAAATACATGGAAAGAGCTTTGATATTTCAAATTTGAAACAATTTTACATTAGTTGCTCACATTATCAAAAGGAAAATAAAGAACCGTATCATATTAAGTGAACGAGAGCATTCGTAACAAACATTAGAGCAACCATGCACTAATGGAGATGGACATTTGGTCACCTACTTTAAGAGGAAAATATAGGATATTTTATAATCAGAGCTAAAAAGAATATCATTAGGGTTTTGAAGGGAAAAAGGTGGAGGAAAAGTACATATTGGTGATCTGAGAAGATCATATAGAATAAGAAATTAACAACCTGGGCTAAACAGGTATACATAAAGACAAAGCGGAAATAGATGATAGGGCAACAAAATAAAAATCTACAGGTTTAGAAGCTTTCAAAGTATAATCACAGACCTGAAGAGGCTCATTTTCATCAGTAGTACCAAGCATCTCATTAACCAAGGTCTGTCTTTCCGTAGGAGTACCGAATGTTAAACACTTTTCAATGACATTGGAGGCAAACTTTTGTTGGCTCATCTGAACTATTTGCCCAGTTAGCTTAGTAATTATAGCAGATCGTTCATGCGGTTTTCCGTGCTCCAAGACGTGCTGCAACATTTTATAGAAACAACTTTCAAAATCCCATACGGAAATAAACCAACTATTCATGTAAAAACCAAGCAACATGTGTGGAGAAGGTGGGTAAAATATTCTACAGTTGATGGTGGCAACTAAATTTCTGTTTCATATCATTGGTTAGTAATTCAGCATTTATCTGCAGGTTTAGACCGGTGGTGAGGCTTGGAAAATGATTAAGCTATGAAAATTGTGGACCATCACTTCATCCAGAGGAGGTCATGCTTTAAAATCCTATACCTTGTGTTAACATCCTTTATCACTGCCACGCTTCTGTCAAAATGAAAAAACATTCACAGTCACAGACAAACCTGTACAACATAATTTCCGTATTGATCTTGTGCCAACATGCAAACAGATTGCAATATTTCATCCATCATTATTTTCTGGGTCTTTGAGTCGTGGCAGTGCTCCAGAACTCTCTGTAAGAAAACATTGTTGACAAATTACAGTACTTACCTTTGAAGCTGCGGATAACATGAATCTATTTAACAGGTAAAGCATATGCAGATTCATGCAATTGCGAGACTGAAAATTACAAACCTGTATAACACGACAACCGTATGGATGGGTGGATAATGTGACAACTTGATCATAAAATGTTGAAACAATGAACTGTCTAAAATCTTCAGGTACACATTCAATACACTTCTGGATGACGTGGTTTCCATTCTGATCACGTACGCATCGCATAATATGCCCATCGAGCTCTTTCACCATTTTAGTCTGCTGATCCAGCTCAACTATTTCTATAGCCTGAAAGTTAAACCAACATGTGCTAAAAGTAAAATTCGGGTGTTTGATAGCCACAGTTAATATGTAATTTTGCTATTAGCCAACAGATAGTAAACAAAGTTTCACCTGTACAATATAAAAGTACATATAATTAATAAGCTCAACACACGTGTTACATAGAAATGCACACTTTTCCGTAGCACATAAACATTCAAATATACAGCCCTTCTACGAGAACAGATTGTGATATGCATAATGTCTGCCATCCGTACAAAGAAATGTCACAGTCGAGTCATTACATAAGTATACCTTTTGGATCACCCGGCAGCCATACATTTGAAGGCTAAGGGTCAGCACATGCCCAGTTAGCTGGTCAGCCAGTTCTCTTATTTGAGATGTAGAACCATGTTCAAAAAACTGTAGGACAAAAAGAACTTAGCCAGTGTTATACTATTCCAGCTTTCTTTTCGGATGTGTCTGTCTGAATGCAACTATTTCATCACATGACTCGAATAAAAAATTATACAAATCAATTACTACCAGAAAATACCTTTTGAATCACATAATTACCAAAAACATCAGTCATTAAAGAAAGGGCCTGGGGCATAATTTCAGAGAAGACCATGTTTTTCTCTTCTATTGTAGCAGTCTCAAGTTTCTGTTGAATGAATCGACTCCCATACTGATCAGCACTGTCCATTGAAGATATACAGCAAAGATGATCACATATCAGGAGGCCCAAGCTAAAAGAAATGAAGAGTGCAACGATGAAGATATACCTGAACTCGACAACGTGACTAGCAATTTCTGAAAGTTCAAAGCATCTAGTTTTATTGCTTTTGAACTCATCCAGTAAGGAAGAAGGAAAATTTTCATTTAGGATACGACCAGATTCTGAGTTCCAGCCTCCAACAAGACCCCCAGAAAGATTCCTCATCCCAGATGAAAAACGCAAATTTCTTTCACTCTGCATGACTGGACTACCTGATCCAATAGGAGAATGTGGAAGCAGGGGTCCCCCTAATGGACTTCCAGGATAAGACAGATCAAGACCAAAAGCCGAGTTTCCATGAAAACTATGACTCAAGCTACCAGAATTGCCAAGGTAGGGCAAACCATACTGTGATTTTTGCGGTGCAAGCACGGTTCCAAGATAACCCTTTTGTAGAAGGTCCATATATGGATTACGCAGGTATTCCCTATCAATTGCAGTTTCGTTGACAGCACCATACTCATTGGATTGAAGATACTGCAGATAAAGCGGATCCATAAGGGGATCCTGAAAACCAGCATTACCTCCACTTTGATTTCCAACTCTACTAAGGTTATGCAATTCCACTGCAGCAGCCATCAGATTTGGGTCTAATGCACCCATGGATCCAGCATCCAAGCCATTTCCACCAACGGCAGATGCAGCAAAAGTGTTATCAAATAATGGTGGCAAGTTCCCAGTCCCAAGCTGAGCTCCAACAATAGACGGAGATGAAGGATTAATATGATACCCATTTAAGCCATAGTTCGCAAAAGGAGAATACATGTTATCCATATTTGGATGCGTAAGAGGAGAGCCGCTTCTGCCGCTAAGAGTTGGCATAGCAGGTCCTTTTATGTAAGAGTTGGATGGCACAGACTTCACATATGAGTATTGCTTGATGTTCTTATGGTTACCTAGCATACGGAAGGCGTTCTGGCAATCATCAATTCCATTTTGGGTATGCGAATGTGAGTGGGTCTCTCCATCAACAATCTGATCTGTCAACAGATTTAGCCCCGAAAAAGTACCAACCAACTCCGACTCACTCAAACTTGATGAAATCCCACTAAATATATTTGAACCATTCCCATCCCTCCTATCCACAGAACATGTCCTGCCTCCTCCAATGGGTAGAATGTGAGGACTAGGAGCTCTAGCCATGAGCTGAGGGTCAGGTGTACCACTTCGTGATGAGTTACCTACAGCAGAAGCATAACTAAGAGAAGCTGATGAACCGGTCTTTGGGATTAGAGACCCACCCTGTTTATTTGCATTGTACAAAATATCATCTGACACTGAATCACGACGAAGATGAGCAAAATGGCCTTCAAAAACATCTATGCCTTCATCAAATGCATTGCGGCTTGGTGGTCGTGAAGGATGCCTTGAGATGGGTTTTACATGATCCAAATCATCCTGCGTTGTAAAGCAAAATTGTAATGCCAAAAGCAGGGACCAAGATAACTAAAAGAAATAAACAGAAGATCTTGACCTGGTTGATATCAAGAATAGCACGTATAAATGACTGATCCAAAGATAGTAATCAGACTTAGGCTCCCAGAAATTAATAAACATTTGAATAGAAAGTACATGGATATACTCCTATCATCTCAGCTATTACACTCACAATTCTCAATGAAAAAAAAAAAAGAGTTCATACCAGAATGCATCTGAAAGCTTAGAATTGGTAATTTTCTAAACATTACATGCCTGAACACAAAATATCTTGATTGCACCCAACGTCAACTAATGATTTCTAAGAATCTAAAAGCCAAGCCAATAAAACAGACAAGACATTTACCTAGAAGAGGAAGTATGTAAAACAGCATTGGAGCCAATAATTGACAACACCATACGAAATAAAGATGATTTGCTCAACATATAAAAGAAAGGATAAAAATAATAGGTATTGTGAGATACGTTTCAGCAGACAAATCAACCCACAAACAAACATAAAAACCATAAAGGAAACAAACAAATACAAAAAAAAAAAAAGGGACAATGGTAGTTACAAATTTCACCTGAATCATATCTGCTATGCTCTTTTGCCTCATTCCTAGACACAAACTCGGCAACCCTATCAGCCCATCTCCTCCACACTCCACACTCTCACCATTCCCATTCTCGTACTTCCCTTCACCAATTCCTGGCTGCACAGAGAAAAGAGACCTTTGTCCGTCTCCATAACCAGCTTTGCTTTCTTTCCTTCCATCTCCAACAACAACAGAATTGACCCCAACACCATCACTACTATAATGTAATTTCTGTGCCAACCTCCAGTCCTCCTTCGAACCAAGAGGAGGTGGCAATCTAGGATTCAAGTTCACATTAGAATAATAATAATTAGCATAAGCTGGATCAGACCTTATCTCTTCTTCTCTCAAAAAACCACATTCATTGCTCTTTCTGATGCCGTGTATGGCTGCAGAATCGTACAACCCTCCAAATGAACTCAAAGACCCTTCCACTGTAGGTGGGGCTGACCCACTTCGGAAAATGTTGAGTTCTTTCTCTCTTTCGGTTGCTGCCTCTTGTTGTAACCTTTGTTCTCTGATAAGATTTCTTAAATCCTCGTTCTTAAGCATTGATCGGATTGAGATTTCGTGTAATGTATTCCGGTATGTATCTGTGATCATTAGATACGAATGTAAAAGATTGAATCTTTACACTAAAACTTCAGTTGAAACTGACAAGTAAAAACTAGGTTTCTTAATCTAAGCTCAAATAAGTTGATTTCTCCATGAAATGGTTCAAAACCAAGAATCTGTGTGTTAAAAAAAAAAAGAAAAAGAAAAAAGGGCGAAACCCAAGTCGTGATTGTGCGTGAAATAGTGGTTTTCGTGTTAAGATCTTAAATTTGGATGCAAAGACAGAGATCAGTCAGAAATGGTCATGTGTTGCAGATGATCGAGGATGGTGGTGGCTTTTGCCATGCTTCTTAAGAGAGAGATTGGCCTGATGAAAGACAGAGGGTGAACTGAAAGAGGAGACTGATATGCAGGAGTGGTGGACAGATCTGGACCGTTGGATATCAGAAGTGACCGCGATGATCGATTCCAAGGGTACAAGCCCCATTGGGAGTTAGGGTTTTAATTCTTCCTTTTTAAAAAATTTTGTATAATAGCTGTATTACTATGTAATTGCCACTTAATACAGCTTTTAAGCTTATGCTAAATTTAATACATATTAATTAAAGATTAAATGCTTCTATAGTATAACTTGTGCTTATTTTAAAGACATTTCACAAATGAACTCCATGAAATCAAAAGTTTGATACTATGTGAGATGCCTATAAACTAACGAGAGGATTAATCACTGGATCTGTCGATAGATACCCTAATCTGGGATCAAAAAAATTAAAAGGTTGAAGATACTTTGCAGATCATCCCATCCAATAATCTTACCTCTTCTTATCTCTTTATAATTGTCTATTCTCTCAAAAATAAAATCTCTAAATTTTATTATAAAAATATAAAATCATTCATAATATAGTGTAATTGACATATATTTTATATTTATTATTTAGCTAATGATTTATATATTTAAGTATATATGATATATTTATAATATATTTTTATTCTTAACTTATTATCTTTCAAATTATTAATTTCTTATCGATTTACAATTAAACCTTTTTAATTAGTAACATATGATGTATATCACATATCTATGTTAATTGTTAAATAATATAATATATCGAGAACTCCATTGTAAACAAGTTGCAACAAAGTTAAGAAGTTGGAGTTGCAGTTTGTGGAATAAATCTAATTCTAGAGGGAGTTATGTAGACGGCCAGGTCAACTTCCAATATTCAATATTAAGTTCTCTAACTCATATTAGTGTCCCAATCACATTTACATTTATTTTAACAAATTTTTTGTTTTAATTTTGTATTTTAAAAATTATCACTTATTTTTGTATTGTATTTATTATATAAAATTTATTTTTTATATTTTATTATTTATATTTATATATTTAAAATAATATCATGTTGAAGCCTTATGTAATTTAAAATAAAACTTAATAAATTTTATCAAAATATAAAAAGATTTAAGATAGATAAATAATATTATAAAACTTAAATAATAATGAATATTTAATATTATTCTAAATAATAATACGTTAAGCTGATTTACATAGAAGAGTCTGAAAGCTTAGAGTCACCTTAACATAAGTCGACTTCACAGCACATAATCGATTACTTTTGTCTGTTTGAAGTCTTATGCTTTTCCAAACGCAACTGGTTAAAAGCGTTGAGATCACCCACTGAATGGCCGTTCTTGTCCGAAAATAACAAGGCCTGCTTGCCTTGACGCAAAATCAGCAAAAGATATAAAGTTGAGTTGAATTCATTATTTGGTTGATGATTTATTTAAAATACTTAATTAATAAATTATAACGTATCAATAAAATAAATTTAATAAATTTTTATTAATTTAATTCAAAATCAGAACTAATTAAATTCGGGCGACATACATTTTCCATATACCATAAAGTCCCATACTTCTGCAAATGCTTCTCAGGTCCAGGTTTTGTGAGTAGTTGCTGAACATTTGAGCATTTTAATTCTATTAACCTAATGTCCAAAAATAGTTATTCACCATCTTTGTCTTATACATAAAAGTAAAACACCGAAATTCGAGCCAAACTTTTTTTTTTAACTTTTAAATATATTATTTATTAAATAATTTATTTTAAATACGTAAATTCTTAAATATTTATCAGAACTTTATAGAAAATTATTTCAAATACTCTTATCCACCAAAATAACTAATCCCTCCGCGGTGGAAATATCTCAAATTAAAAAAGGCTACTATTAGTTCAGAAGTTTGTTACATTTTTAAGAATCAAACTCTCGACCTTTTGGTTAAACGATAAAAATATGTATCACCTACGTCAACCTACTGAATTCAAATTGATGCCTTTTAATTCTTTTAATCAAAGGGATTACATGTCTAGCACTAGTTATGTCCAGGTCCATATCTGGTTCAGTTTTCGCCTGCTATATTCTAATCAGTAATGGACAGAGTTGATTTTCTAGGCACGTGAGGCTGTGCAGAGTTAGGAGGTCACATGATTGTGAGTGCTCCGGTTTACCTATTTATCTTAAGCAGCAAAAACCAGATTTGCCTTAAAAGTATCCGAGGATTCAAGATTCATCCACGATTCTTTCCTGCATGTATTAACTTATATTATCTCTTATCTTGTGATTTCGGTGCCCTACCTCAGGAACGCACGTTACAGGTATGAATCAGAACGGCACCATTTAAATTACGTGTTGTTGTCTCGAAACCTGCAAATGTGTCGAGGTGTGAGTGGAGCCTAGCGTTGGACGACGGGACTTTGGACAGTTCAAATTGAATTTTAAGTTTGACTTTAATTTAAAATTTCATTAATTCAGATTTAATTTATTGTTTTGAAGCTATGCTAAATTAAATTAAAACAAAATTTAATTACTAGTTTAAGCTCAAAGTTTACTCCTATTAAATTTAAGACTTAATTAAATTTTATATTAAAATATTATAAAATTATTCATCTATTGAATAAAATAATGTCTAGTTTTATTGAACTAATACTTATCATTCAAATTTGAACTCGAGTCTAATTTAAAATTTAGTTAATTAAGAATTTATTCATAAATAAGAAAAAGTTAAATAAAGTAAAATTCGAATTGAAATATCATTTTTAAAATTAAGATTATCCCATCTTTTATAATATTGTTAAGTTATCATATAATTTTTAATTATTTGCTAAATTATTTTAATATACATTATCAAATAATTTATTATTATGCATATAATCAAATTTATATAATTCTGATAATTCTAATACCGTAAAGGCATAAAATGTATTTTTACACAATTTAAGACAATATAATAAAATTGAAAAACGAGTAAAAATATATGATCGAAACTTAGCACGCTTGTCTCCGCTACTCTGTGAAGCCAATCTGTAGCTATTATTCAGATTTGATGATTGGTCTTTCTGCTTTTGATTTAGAAGGTTGGTTATTCTTGGGACGTGATCCTTGGCTAAGATAGAATGGGATATAGTTGATACAGGCGTAATGGGAGAGACGATCTCAGGGGCTCTTGCTCTTAGGCCTTCGATGTCAGCTCCTTATGGTAGACCAGACCAAACCTGTCCGATTTCTAACATCCTAAACATGTCAATGGTTTACTGGTCATTTGTCTGAATCTTGGGCTGTGTCATAACTTCATGCGGCCTAAATTTTTTTGAAGTAGGCCAGTGTCAGCCCTGTAATGGGTTTATGTTTTCTTACCTTAATTTTCATTTATGGATTGTCTGCTAAGAAAATAGTAAAAGTTTTCTAGTAGTTGATTTACTCTTTCTGCTGGTTTTCTAGTAATTGGTTTGATTCCTAGGAATCTTTCTTATTAATTCATTCTTTATACAACATTTTCTAAAGGGTCTTGCGTTTAGAGATAACAAAAAGACTTGGCCAGTTTATTCGTGGGCTAGGGTCGATTTGTTACTCAAATGTTTTGTTAAAAAAGACATTATTTTTGACTGACTGTTTTATAAAAAATATGTTCGTAACCTTTCGAACCATAGGCTTGGCCACGGTGATCCCGAATCAGGCCAAGTCAAGAGCAACCTAAACTCGAGCCAGTCCATTGACAACTCTACTTGAGTTGGGCCCTAACCTAGAAAAAATGAATCAAACTTAAGTCCTTAAGAATGACAATATTAATTTAAGTCAGGTTGAAGTTAACAAATTAAATTTGGGTTAGCTAGATTTTAAGCAGGACTTAAGCTTGATCTAAAGTTAAAAAATATAGCTTTTAGTGCAATTCAAGCGAATATGAAGGACATAATGAGCCTAATTGAGTTTTAGGTCATGTGCAGTGAATGTTGGGTCAAATCGATAGTAGGGTCGACTTGTTGTTATCTTTACTTATGATTATTGTCTAAATAGTGTCATCAATTTAGCCAAAGTCTAGTTCAGCTTAAGTTCACCAAAATTTTAGTTGAACTCGAAATCAAACTTAGGGATGACAATTGTACCTGAACTCGATAGGTACCTGATAAAATTACCCGAACGGGGACAGATATGGGGAGCAAATTTTTACCCGTAGGGCGGGTATAGGGATTAATAAAAATATCCGTCGGATATGGGGCAGGTATGGAGATACCACCCCCCGTACCCGTTTACCCGTTATATAGTAATTACAATTTTGCCATCATATATATATACATACTTATATATCCGTTATATTATATATATATATATATATATATATATATATATATATATATATTTAATATATACATTCATATTAAATAACCTTATCTTTTTTTTTAAAGGCGGATAAACGGGTACCCGATGGGGGTCAAACTCCAAACGGGTACGGGTATAGGGGTGCCAAAAAAATCCCCGACGAGAATGGGGGAGGGTATGGAAGTGGGGGCAAGTTCATGGGGCGGGTACGGGGGATGGCATACCCGCCCCATATCCGCCCCGTTGTCATCCCTAATCAAACTCAAGCTTACACCTTGATTTACTTTTTCTATTGAAACAACGTCGTATTATTATTATAAGCTAAATTTTAAAAAAATTATAATTTTTGGGCTTAACTCATCATGAGTCTCAAATCTTGATATTTATTTTTAGTTTCAACCGTATTCAAGTTAAAGAAAGTTGAGTTTAATTCAACTAATACTAATCTTAATTCTAACATGATTTATTCTCATTCTTAACTTTAAGTTTAAATAGGACAATCGACTAGAATAGAGATATGTTAGATACCTACAAACACCACTTAGATGATGTTAGTGTTATTGGGCTAATATATGTTCCCCATGGTTTCTCAAATTGTCCTTTTTATATCAAAAAAAAAACGCTATCAGCATCATAACTATTCAACGTTCATTTCTTTATGGGTAATAACTTTATAATATTAATGCTCCTAAATACCTCTTTATTACAGTGACAATGAATGCAACACTCTTTCTATATATACCCCCACATCTGCTCTCTTTTGATTACCCTGCAGTTGTGTTTTCTTTTAATTTCGCTCCATACGTCTCACATATCATACGAGGCAGACACCTTAACTTTTTCTTCGTTTTTTGTGACACATATATCTGGTCTGTCAAGCATCTGTTTGTTTTTCTTTTCATTAACGAAGACAGTTCCTACTTTATCCTTTACAGTACATCAAAACTAGTGGAGAAGGCGTTAATCTTAAGGTCAAATCTTATGGTCCTGTTGTACCGTAGAGGGCGAATTTTAGACTTAGGGCAGTGATTTTTTACGACGCCTTGCACTTTCAGATAAGTTATTCTGATTTAATTATATCTATTATTTTCGCTAACAATCTAAGTCAAAAAATTGTGTTGTTTTGCTTACTCTTTATGTTGGGACCCGATTTCGGAACCGGACCCTAATCAGAAAAAAAACGGAAAGAAATCAATAACGAATCCGACTCAAATCCGAAGCGGAAACATAAGGCGAAAGAATCGAATTCAAATCGAACTAAAACAAAAGTTCTAACATCCGTGAACAAATATTTTAGAAAAGCGTCGCCTTGAAAACCCTAAGACTAAACCAATCCGAATCAGTGTAATTTTTTTAAATTTTTATACAAAGCAATTTGATTTCCCTTGGAAAAATTAAAAATCATCCTAAATCAAAATCTCAAATCCTAAGATTCTTCTTATTCCATCATATCACATCAATTTATAACTCTTACCATTTCATTTGCCATAAATTCTCACACAAGATTTATACACAATCCGTCACACACAATTTAACAAAATTGGGCAGCATAACGGCTGCATTTTAAAAAATCTCAAAAAACCTGCAAATCATTTTAAACTCACTTCTATATACTAAACCAATCCACACAATTCATTGGACCTCCTGTCCGGAATCCCAGCATAAACAAACACAACCAATCCCATTCGTAATCATATGCAATTTATATACAAAACCATAATTCACTTTTCAAAATCCATATACACA
>JANZLC010000003.1:31196364-31211563 GCA_026413385.1 Erythroxylum gracilipes
TACGTTCTATTAATGTCCAATCTTAATAGAACAATGACTAGGAACATTTTAGGAATAATACATAAATGCAATATGAACCTCATAATTATAATCTCATTATAATTTCATTTGCAATGTACAATTATCTCATGGACTTTATCATATACATCTAAACGTGTACAAGATAAAAAATGCCTTTAAATAATTTGTCACTAAACTACAACCAAAGCGATTGGCTGTAGGGCATAAACCAACAAAGACATCATCTTCTCTTTTTTTTTACATACAGAAGAAGCAAAGAACTGCTTAGCGGAGGGTTCAATCGACATCATCCACCCAGCGACATGGCAGGGAGGAGTAGTTAGGACATGGAGTCCCACTGGGAGTGCAAACCCTAGTTTGGATAGGGAGTCTTCCAGTACATTGGTTTCCCGATAGACGTGGCGAATATCTACTTGCCAGTCCTGGTCCAAAAACAATAAGATTTGCCTGAGGATGGTGTTCCCCCAGTAGTCGTCGCTATCGTTTTGGAGGATGTCGACTACCTCTTTACAATCAGAGTGTAGTTAGACCAGCTTGTAGTCCAGTTGGAAAGCCATAGCCAACTCTTGTAAAACTCCCCAAAGTTCCGCTTCAATCGGTGTGCACACTCCGAGATTCCGTGTAAACCCCTTGATCCAACGTCCCGCGTGATCCCTGAGGACTCCTTTAGCTGCCGCGTGTTTCCCGTGCATCTTCACAGCACCATCTGTGTTGAGGCAAACCCAGTTTGGATGGGGTGGTTGCCATTGCTGAGAAAGACATCATTTTTGTAATTAAAGTAGAAATAAACATGTATTTTTTACTGTTGGTTTTCTAAATCGTGATATTTGGAATGGACGGATATTGGGCAAGATGTGTTTTGGGCCACCGAAGTTGAGATGCTTTTAACTTTTTGATTTCTTTTGAGTTATGTGTTTGTTGATGCTTATGATACATTTATTGATTTAACTCTATCAGTCTCTTGTTTTGGCTAGATAGAGTTCCCAGAAATGTGAGCTATTAATTGTGTTGCTCCATTATGATTCTTGGGAAGGGAATTTGAAATGGATTGGGAGTTACTGGTTTTGTGATTTGAGAGTGAATGGCTTGAGCAGCTTAATGCTGATATGTTTGATTCTCACTTACACTCTGTCAACCCTTGATCCATGGCAATGATTATAGGATATTTTTTTAGGGGTATATTTTACATATATGAACCATTCTCATTGAACTTGAATGATTTACACAATCAGATTATTGAAAGGAACTTTACTCATACTTTAAGTGATCATTTACTTGTAAGTCAAAATTTCTGCAAAATTGTAATGTATCTACTTGCCACAACTGAAGTAGCCATGAAATGATTTGATTGCATCTTGAGCAATTAGGAATACATTTCAACATAACTACCTCACTTACTGAGAAATTCCTTTCATCATTCATATCAACGATATTACACTTGCCACACTTCCCTTTGCAAATTTCTGAACTGAATTGATTGTGATCAATAGTTTCTGTTATTATGTTTTTTTATAATGCAAAATGATCATAGCGTTATTTTTATGTTGTCAAACAGTCTACTATATGAAGCTTTTTCAAAAAAGTTGTTTTTTTAATTGACAGTCAAATAGTCAATTGGCTTATTAAAAAAACTCTTCTGAGAAAAGTTCTACTGATAAAAGCTCTACTAATATAAGCTCATCCAAACAGGCACTATATAGCTGAGGTTAGGGCTCGGTCAGGTTGGACAGATCGAATTTGTAGCTGACAATTATTACAAAAATTACCATTTATTCATTTTCTATTAAAATAGGTGGGCTAGGGCCAAGTTGAGCTCGTGGTCAGCTGAGTCGTTCAAGTCTGAGTGAGTCTGGGCCCAAGCCAGCCCATTACAATCCCTACATGCTAAAGTGTAAAAGAACAAGGAGGAAACGGCGCCGTCTCGCTCATTCCCGCGAGTGATTTATAGCGCTAATGCACAATTCCAACGAAGCCAAAGAGGGAAGGCGTTGGTTTTAGGCAGAAAGAAGAGGAAAAATGCCAAATCCAACGCGTCCGACTCAAATCGCTCCACTTCGACTTGTGTCTTAATCAAATCTTTTATTCACGCTGTTGCTATGAATTGATCTTATTTTGGATTATATCCAACCCGATCGGTAAGCCATTGCTCTGTTTTTCCTTTTCCAGAATTGTTCTGATACTGTCAACGACTCGCTCAGTACCAGAATTGTTCTTTTTTTTCGGTTAATTTTAATTTCTTTATTATGATTTTCGTTTTAATCTCACGAAATACGTTGTTTCTACTAACTTGATTTTTAAAAACTTGATTTTGATTTAATTCATTGAAGTGCAGAGGAGCTGCAATTGGTTAATCACATAATTTTGATAAATATGAGTTTTGTATTTCGGGGAAGTAGAGCCGATTCTGAAAATGGTTTCCAAGGATTTGTTCCCGAGAGGCGAAATATGGTAATTTCAATTTTTAAATTTTTTAGTTGTCTCATTCTGATGAAATTGAGTTTATTGTATTATACGTACAATTTCATTAATGACGTCTTCTCTAATGCTGCTTTGTTCTTTGTGTCGATCAAAATTCGTGTATATATCAGCGAGTTCATGCCACTCGTCCTGTTAACTCCAATTCTCTCGTTTTTATTGTTACAGGTACTACTTAAAATCTTTCTTGTTGATTTTTATGCCTTAATTTATTATTTTCTGGTAGCTGATAGGTTCCCAATTTGTAATCTGGCCTCTTTTGATGTCTGTGGCAGTTCTATTGTTATTCATGATATTGAACTCACAACAGATGCCCCCCAATTTTCTGGTATCGTCTCTCATAGAATGTGGATAGTGGTGTATTAGTGTTTGAGCGGCGTTTGGTGGGTTCATGAGTTTTAGAATGGGTACTTCTATTTATGTAGATTTGGCTTGTGCTTGGTGTTTTCCTAATGGCAATGATGCTGAGGATGTATGCAACCTGTCAACAACTTCAAGCTCAGTCTCAGACGCATGTTGCAATGGCCAGTGGCCTTCTTGGTCACACAGAGCTGCGTTTGCATATGCCGCCATCCATTGCACTTGCAACTAGAGGGCGTTTACAAAGTCTCAGACTCCAGCTTGCGCTTCTAGATCGGGAATTTGATGACCTAGGTGCGTTATATGCGGTTATATTCTGTACTTAAGTGCTGACCTAAAATTTTCAGAGAATGGTATATTGCGAATTTTTTCGGTTGATATCTAATATCTGATGCTATTCACAAATGTGAATGGACGCCTTATTTTCAAATTTTTGGCCATCGGGTTTTGTTTTACATAGATGGATTGCTTCATGTAGATTATTTTCTTGTTTGTAGATTACGAGACTTTGAGATTACTAGATGCTGATAATGTTCCTAACGCTGCTTCAATGACTGACGAAGAGATTAATGCACTTCCAGTACATAAACACAATGTTTCTCCACTTCAAAGGTCAGTTTATTCTATTTATTCAACGCAAACTTGCTTGAATTCATCTGTGTCTTTTCTTTTATTGGTTAGAAATGTTTTAGGATGTTGCATTGTTTCAATCATTTCTGAATATTGATGTGACATTGCCTCCTCTTATCACCTCTTCTTTTTTAATAAACAGTGGTTCTGCAATGCAACAAGCCTCATCTTCTGTATCAGCTGAGGTACAAATTTCCTATTTTCTTGTTTTCATTATAGCTCTTCCCAGAATTTGTTCTGAAAAAGTTGTAATATGAATTTACATCTTCATTATGTTTGAGTTAGATGGCCTGAAAATTCGACAGATATTTAAGTATAATGTGAGTGGTTGAATTATTTCATTTGGCCATAATATAGTTACATTCCTTGGGAAGGTGACCTCTATGATTTCACCTTTTGTTGCATAAAACTTTTCCTTTTGTTTCATGGAATTGTGATGAATATTTGCATTTCAGGCAGTTACTTTCAATTATAGTGTCTCTTCATTGGAGAATTAATGTTTGCTTTTGATTTACTGAATTGTTCTTCGGCAAAAGAAGCAAGACACTGTCAATGCACTTGGGAGCATGAAAGCTTCAGGAGATGACCTTACGTGCACTGTGTGCTTGGAGCAAGTTGATGTGGGAGAACTTATTCGTACTTTGCCTTGCTTGCATCAGGTTCATATTCTTCTTTAAATTAATTTCAACTTTGTAGAACTTTCTAGTTGGTTGTAGAAGGTTTCGCTAATGGCATATTTGAGCTATCTCCCCAAGGTGAGTGATTGATTGAAATAGCCCATACACCATCATACTTTGATAGTTGTAGGCCCTTGATCTTTTACCGGAAGGATGAGTGCAGAGTGTTGCTATAATGGTTTAAGGTTTCAAAATTTCAGTACCCTCCTATGGCTGAAAGGCTAGGAATTAAGTTGGCTCTGGGTTTGGGTGCAAGTTTATGAATGAAAAGAAATGTGACACTACATTTTGGCATTTTTCACTAGTAACGCGGTGAAGACTTACCTGTCCACTTCATGAAGCAGCTTATTTCTATTATTGATCCCCAATGGCTTTTGAAGTTACTGCATACCAAAACATTTTTGTTCGAACTTCCAGCAATCGTTGGTAGTTGATCAAATCAACAGAGTTGCACTATACTGTACAATATGGTGATTTGGTTATAACTTTTATGCATTATCTATTGGCAGAATAATCCGAACCTAATGTTAGCTGTGTAATCACGTTTTGCAGTTCCATGCAAATTGCATTGACCCATGGCTGCGACAACAAGGTACATGTCCAGTTTGTAAATTCAAGGCAGCATCTGGGTGGCAAGAAAATGGGCAATTTGGCCTGGATGCTTCTTACATGGTATAGCTTCAATCACTGACATATACGACATCGAGTCCAAGGTGCACACCTCCTTGCATCAAGTATGGAAAGTCTATTTTGCTTTCTAGTTACATTCTTGGTACGTTATTCCTTTGACTCAAGAAATGAAATTGGTAAGATTGTTAAAGTTTGCAGTGGAGATTAGTTTAATGAGGTCTCATCTGATAAATTAAGATTTTCCATAGTTTTCCGTTTGTGGGCAGACTGTAAGAGAGAATCCAGTGTGTGATAATGGAACGAAGTTTATAAAAGCAGGTAGCACCTGACGAAAATAGATTTGGGGGTTAGTAAAATCGTTTAATAACTTGGAGAAGATCATTTTGGATCAAAAAGAGAAAAGTGAAGGCTAGAGGGAATTATATTTGTCTTTTGATTGCATATGAATTCACATTTTACATATTTGCGCTCAGGTGCTTGATCATACTAATGCTTGTGTGTTCTTGAGTCCTGACATGACTCTTGATCAAACTGATGACATGACTTTTGACCAAAATGGAACATATAGCAAGTGTTCCCATAAGGGTGGTAATGGGCCACGACTTAGTTCCTATGCTTTGCGGCTTCAAGCTGGGCTAGGCTGAGCACTCAAGCCTGAGCCTGGTTTAAAGTCTAGTCAATTTAGACCTGGCCTGTTGACTCAGGTTGGGTTGGACTTGCCCAATTTGCCATGCATAGTTGTGCACTATGTAGTCCTTTTCTTCTTCTGTGATCCCAGGAAGGGGTACAGTTAAAAATGATAGTGAGTTATGGTCTGGCTAGGGAATTATTATACAGTCCAAGAACAAGAATTTAGAAATTATCTTAAAAGAGGGTTACTGTTACAATAAGGGTGAGTCTTACTGTTAGAGTATTCTATATTAAATGTTAAAGAGTTTATAAGTGGTAAGGGTCAACTAACCAAATGACTGGTTCTAGTTATTTTGACAATGGTTGACTTAATTCCAATTCTTGTTGGTGGACTCTTCACTCTACTCATATTAAAAATTCTAATATGATATCAGAGCAGGTTTGGTCCGGATTCTTAATTTTCCGATTATCTGTATGGATGTTTAGTTCTAACGTCTTGATCCAGTTACCACTGCGTTTATTTCAAGTGACAACTGGATGTCCAGTCTCAATTGTAGTTAAGGGGAGTGTTAGGGTATCCTATATTGACTAACCATGAAAATGTTAAAGAATTAACCCAGTAGATTGGCGTAGGTAGCACATACTTTCGTCGCTTAACCAAGAGGTCGAAGGTTCAACTCTTGGGGATGCAGCAAACTCCTAGGCCAGCGGTAGCCCTTCTTGATTTGGGATGTTCCCACCGTAGAGGGATTAGTTCCCGGGCTAATCTTTTTATAAAAAAAAAAAAAGTTAAAGAGTTTATAAACGGTAAGGGTCAACTAACCAAATAACTAGTTCTAGTCATTTTAACAATGGTTGACCCAAATTTAATTCTTGTTAGTAGACTCTACACTCTACCCATATTAAAAATTCTAATCCTTACGAATATTATGTGGATTGGAATACTTATATAATGTTAAATCTAGCCAGTACAATTATTTTTTTAGCAATACTATAGGTAATTATATGCAAACTGATTTATTAAAAGTAAACTCATTCAGTTTGGCAGTGAAGTTAACTTTTAATATGTATTTCAAGGATCCAATAATCTATATGTTAGGTTATGGTATATTAAATTTCTCATGGAGAGGTCTTTCAAATCGAAACTACACGATGCAAGCAATTATTTAAAATAAGTGGAAATTTATTCACCATGATGTGTAATGTTATAAGTAACACAAAAGGATACGAAGAAAAAAAGGTCTGCTGATTCAATTATAGATAAGAATAGCAATAAGTTAGATCGACTTTGAACTTTAGGTGAAAAAACTTTTAAAGGGTCAAACCGAGCTTAAGCTCAATTGATCAATTTTGAAAGGTACATTACATTAGTTACCAAGCCAAACACATTATGAATTTACAAAATACTAATCTTCCTGCACTCCTACGAAGCTCTAGCTGTGTAATGTTAGGCGTAGTCACTTCAGTAGAACGTTAGAATTTATATTTATTATTGATTATTTGAGTTGAACTCATCACTTAATTTAAATTCATGTGTTAGACTAGAGGATTACTTGAAAATGTGGATGATAAATTAGATTGGGTTGACTTGTTCTCATTCAAAGTGAATGAATTAACCTTAGTTTGATTTAGTCTCAAATATTCAAGTTTCAGTAGAGTTCGGATTTGAAATTGACTAACTTTTTTTAGTTCAATTAATCGCGATGAATTAGTTGATTAAACTCGAAATAAAGTAAATTTGATCAAATTTAAAAATTAGACTCAAGTTGAAACCAGCTAATTTGGCAACCTACTCAAAACATGTTATAGGGGAATGATTTTTATAAAACTTTATTAGCGTGAGTTCCTTCTGTATAAGAACAAAATTAGAAATGGAGACCAACTTACCATTTCAAATACCCAGTACTAGTCTGGACACTATTACAAAAAAAATCGTTCTTCTAGACGAAATACCTAAATCTACTCTGATCTGTGCATTGAAGGCCAAAGAAGATTGAAAACTCAGCTATCTTTTACTTATTTTATTAGGCTTTATGCTTCCAAGGGTTTCCATTTTTTAATGAATGGTCAGAACCTTGATTCCCCACTACTGTATGTGTATGGAAAACAGAAGGAAACCCAAGTGTAAAAGTTCATGCGTGGACGGGAATACCCTCATTGCCAAGGTGAATCACACCATTCACATGAACTGAGTAATTTACTTGATCATAACTGCTAATATGGCAGTCAATTTGTGTACAACACGAGGTCAAAGTGGTTCAGAACCTGGTCCAAGATTCAATTTTGCAGGAGGATATGATAGATTGTGAATTATAGTACGGATGTAAATTGTAAATTGCGGATTACATTGCGATTACAAGTGTAAGCATAATTATGATGTAATTACGAGAAACATAAACATAATTACGAGAAAATATAGTTGTTATTAAGGTTGATATTAAGTTGAAGTAATTTTTTAATAACAGAATTAAAAATACAGGGCGAAATACTCCTACCCACGTTGATCCATCATCTGATGAGATTACGATTAACGTGCATGATTCCAAGTTAATTTTTTAAAAAAATAGATAAAATAATATTGAGTTGTAAAATCAAGAACATTAGATCCACCTGCTGACTGCAATGGTGGAAGGAATCTCTCTGCTCGTCTCTCATCAGAGTCCAAAGAGTTAAAGAACGAGAGAGAGAGAGAGATCAGAAGAGAAGACGCATCACTTCAAAGAACAGCATAGAGAACGGTGAAATAGAAGAAACTATCTCGTTTCATTTTCTGGTATCCCAACTAATGCCTCTAAAGCACTGAAAGTAACATTAAGAACTCGTCCCTCCATTAAAGAAGACTCAGAGCTCAAAAAAGATTCTAACCCCAGAACCAAGAGTAGATGAAAAGAAACAATCTTTTATGTACATATATGTAATCTCCTCATTCTTATCATCTGCTTCAAGAATCACTGTACTCACGCCAGCATATGAGCATAGTAACACATCTCCTCGTGATATAAAACCGAGCTCTTTGTTCTTTGACCAACCTCGCACACTTCCTCGTGAAAGAACACCTCCTCTCAGACGAAGTCTTCATGAGAGTAGTAGTAGAAGAAGAGGATTGACTTCTTGACGAGCCTTCTTTCTTTGACAGCTTCCATCTCTCATCAAAGTAGAACTGAGGTGGTGCACTTGTACTGTGACTAACTGTGGTCGCCATATGCCTCCAGAAAATAAGAAAAAAAGAAGTGTTGGCAATCTCTTTCGCTCTTTTGGCTATTTTCAGCTATAGAGAGAAAGAGAGCAAAAACAAGAAAAGACTTATAGATTTGAGTTTATGTGAGATATAATTAGAATTTGAGTCACTGAGGGAAGAACCCTTCTGGGTTAGAGTTAGTATTTATAATGAGCTTCAAACATGGCGAAGTGTGCGAAGAAGAGAAAAGCATCTGGGCCTTCTTTGCCTCGAGAGAGGCACCATATAATATGAATTTGATTTATACTTTTAAAAGCTGGTTAGCTGAGTCTAGCGACTAGCAGTTCAATATAAGTAATTTAAGTGTTACACAGTTGTGGGTTCCCAATACACACGTCATGGGACTGTGGAAGAGCGACAGAGAGTGGATGTGAGGGTCTGTAACTCTGAATTCTTATGCAAGGAGAGGAGAGTTTGAGATGATCGGGAAAAAGATCACAGAAACTGGTAAATTAAGTGCTTGCTTGTTCTAGCAATTATAGTTTTGTTACTTATTTTCTATCTGTCTTGAATATTGGGCCAACTTGGACCTCCTAAAGTTGGAGTTTGAGTTTCATCAAACTCAATTTCATTAAATCAATTTATCTTAATTCATTAATTTTATATTAAATCGGATTGAACTTTGAATGATTCTGTTAGCTCTAATTTGAAGAAGCTTAGTTATATGCATACTAGTCTGTGTCGCACTGAATAATTCACACGAAACATTGTATTCTTCCTAAAATTCAGATAATCAACGAAAAGAGCCATTAATTTTGTAAGAAAATTTAATTTTTGACAAAAATCTTGTTAAATTAATCACCGTCTACTGTGGCTAAGGATTCGGAAGCTATCAAAATTTTGTACGCTTGGCAGCAAAATATCCAAGAAAGAGAAGTGATCTATAGATTAACTATGGTCTTTTTTAGTTAAGTGGCGACAGAAGTCTTTTGAAAGTCCGGTTAATTTTTATCAATAATAATAAATTCACCTAAAGTATTATTACTTAGGTGAATAGAGTGTGAACGATTGTACTGAAAAATTATATTATGTAAATTTTCAGAAAAGACTGAAGGGATTACAAATGGTCCCATTTAAAATTCAACGTTCTAAATAAAATTTTTCTTTATATGTAATTTAATGGCACAATAATTTACTACAATTATACCCTACAATAACTATTAAATAGACAAATAAAAATACCAAAATTTAATACGATGCAGTCAATTATACCTGCTTTCGTAAACATTACTAAATTAATATTTCACTATTTTCAGAAAATTATAAAGGTAAAATATTACAAAAGGGGAGAGAGACAAACAATTTCAATATATTCAAAAACTAAAAAAGAAGAGTGCTATTTTATAAGTAAAACAACCTTTCACAAATCTATAATTTCTGAATGTATTATTTCCAATTGTAGCTAATGAAAATACCTTCCTGATTTCTCACAAAACTCTATAAACTTAGCAGGTGTTAACTTCTCATCAAAAGAGGTTAATTTGGTCTAAGTGTCATCACCATTCAAAGAGAACAAGTACATGTCACCTTAAGAGTATAGCTAATGTTTTGATCTCTTCACTGGTTCACCCTGTAAAAGTTACCTCACCGCCCCTTCAGATTCAAGTGGTACAAGCAGCTTTCCAAGAGCCTCTCCCTTTTAAAAATTACAAGTTTGAATCTAATAGAAAGGTTTTCAATTCATCTAAAATTTTAGTAGTAGTAATTGATGGAGTATAAATACGTTGAAACTTATAAAATAATAATTGAATTAATTAGTTATTTATTTTTAAATTGTTAATTTATCAAATAATTTACTTGAAATACTTATTTTATAAATTATCATGTGTATTTGAGATTAGAACAATAATAATAAATCACCGACCACACACACCACCTAAACTGTCGATCCATCCCCTTCCTGACAACAAAGACAACACCACCTTTTCTTACAAGTACGCATGAAAATGTTACAACAAAACCCTGCGAAAGCTCGCTTGTTCTATAAGTTCGAGCAGTTTATGGATTTTACGACGAGCGCAGATCGTCTGTCGAACGTTAATCTGTCCTATTGTGTCTAATTCAGAAACGACATCGTTTTTAATACAAAAATTTACACTCCTTTTGTGACAGAAGACAGGCGCCCACCTTTCAGCCAAACGTGGAGCTTCAGCTGTATTTGTTCAGCTTTTGTACTTCGTTTAAGAAAGAAAATATCAAAAACGTTTAACATGTATAAGTTGAAAACATTATGACATGTATAAGTAGAAAATGATTAAATATAAAAAATGTTAACAATTAGACACATAATATGAATTATAATATTCGATATGATTACAAAATAAATTCATTATATGAATTTCTATTATTATCTATTATTATTATCTTATTATAATAATTATATATAATTAATAAATAAATTATTTTATAATAATAAGAATAAGAGTAAGTATTATTTATAAATTTCTTCTGTTTATGAGTAAATTTTATGTACAGTATTTGTTAAATATATTATTATTATTATTATAAAATTTGATATGATTATTAAATAAATAAATTATATTAATTTCTATTATGATCAAAATGTTATGATTATAATTAATATTATTATAATTATAGTGATTTTATTATGATTATTATGATTATTATTATTGTTATTATTATTATTATTAGTAGTATTATTATCTTAAAATTGGTTTTTTTAAATTTAATTATTATTTTTAATATTTTTAATAACATTATTTTTAATAATAATAATAATAATATTATTATTATTATAGTCGATATGATTTATAAATAAATTCATTATATTCATTTCTATTATTATTATTATTATTGTTATATTATTATTATTATTGTAATTATTATTTTGAATAATAATAATAATATTGTTATTATTTTTATTATCATCTTCGATATGAATTTTAAATAAATTCATTATATTAATTTTCTATTATTATTATTATTATATTCGATATGAATTTTAAATCAATTCATTATATTAATTTCTATTATTATCTAAATCTTATGATTATTATTATTATGATTATTATTATTATTATTATTATTATTATTATTGTAATTATTATATACTTTGTATTTATTATTATTCAAATGTATTATGACAACTAGTTGAAATTTATTACTATTATGTGTAATTATTATTATTATTACACATTAAATAATTTGCATTTATTATAATTCAAATTAGCAATTATTATTATTCTGATTATTATTGTTATTATATAATTTGTATTTATTATTATTCTTATCAATAAAAAAAGTAATTCAAATATATTATTATGAATATTATTGTTAGTATATAAATTGTATTTATTGTTATTAAATTTATTATTATTATTATTATTATTACATTCCTGATTATTATTATTGTTATGATTAAAATTGTTTATTATTATTCATAACATGATTAAAATCCTCATTATCATAAAGTGTATTATTATTATTATTATTATTATATATATGTATTATTATTACAAGAACAGAAGGATTGTGGAGTATCATTATCAGAATCTCCTGGAGATGGCACGTCCAGTCCTTGCACCTCCCAAGCCTTTTCTAATTTGTCGCCCACGTATTGCAGATCGTCGGCAATACGTTTGACTCGCTGATTAAGAAATACCCATCGCTTACCAAGACACTTCATCTGCTGCTTCATTGCATCGAGCTGTTGTTGTGTACTTCTGTGGTTATCAACCATGAGTTTTTGGTTATCAAGCATGAGTTGATAAAGCATGCCCAAATTAGGTTGTAGCTGTTGTTCGTGTTCTTGGTGTTGTGCCACTTGCTGTTGTGGTTGTTGTTGTTGCCCCTCAGTCTTCGAAAAATACTCAGGACCGTCACATCTTGAGCTTGACTCTGCAGCTGCCAACCTACGCTTCAATGTTGTACGAGTTGAAGGATCTCGTAGCTGCATGGTTTTCTCGTCTATAATCTCGCACCGTTTAAGGTACGGTACATCGAAAAAATTATTTCTCAGCATGTTCAGCTCACTAAGATCAATCCTAAAACTTTCAGCCAATGCAGTTGCTACATAACCCATTCTCAGGCTGTTCCCCCTTCTCCCCACTAATTTGATCAAAGTTTTAGACACATAACTGAATATGTTTGGCTTATGTCCATAGTCGATGCACCATAATAGGAAAAGCTCATTCCTCGAGCATTTTGTACTCTGTCTTTTCCCGAAAATAACACCACACATGAATTTATGCAGCGGCTTCAATTCTGGGTTGATAATTTGTGCATTGGATGCAATGTGTGGATCATACTCATCCAAATCTGTTAAATATTTCCAACACGAACTAGTGCTGAACGACTGATGCGCATCATCAATATCGTTTTGTGCAAACCCAAATATATACCGTAACATATTATCATCCATAGAGCAAACCTGCCCTCGTAATCTAAACCACAATTTCTTCGGTTTGCTTGAGCCAAACCTCAAAGATGTGAAAAACTCGAGTGTGAGGTCACGGTAAACAGGGTAATTCATTAGGACAAAATGTTCCCATCTACCCCTCCGACATAATGTCATAAATATATCCGTCAATCCTATTTGATCTAGAACCTCAAAATTAAAATACATTGGAACTTCAATGCTCTTAGTAGGGAGTTCCCTGTACCTCTCTCCTTCTTCCTCGGAATAAATGGGAAAAGGAGCATCATACACACCTGCAATGTCTGCAGCATAGTCCCCTCTCACCTGACGTTCGATGCTTTCTTTTGATTGTCTACCTCTTCGAGGGGGCATTGTGACGGTCGAAGCTGCATATTTGACAAATAAAGAACCCAAATAATTACAGTTGAATAATGAATAATTTCGACTCTAACGCAGGCCTTTCTTTGCTATAATTGGAGCAATCATAAATTCTAAGAAAGTTTTCTCTATCCTTAAGATTAGAGAAGAATAAGCTTTGATCCCAATCTCGATCTTGGATGACAAATAAATAATTTAAGCATAATAATGAATCATGTTAGACTGAACTTTCTAATCTCTTATACGAAGTCATAGAGCAAGAAGTTAAGGTAGTGAGGAAGAGGTTTTGATTTTTTGGTGCTTTTGATTGTTGTGGTAGTGATTTTTTAGTTTAAACGTTAGGAAGCCAAGCATACTCTCAAATAGGAAACTAGAAGAGTAATTAGGTTAGAAATTTAAGCAACATGTCAAATGCTTACAAAAACTCACGGTTTAGTTAAATGTTCCAGTATGACCATGGTGTAAGACATGCTAATACTCCAAATCATTCATTTGTATAGTTAAATGCCTTTAAATAACGGAGATCCATAGTCTAAGACATGTTTGTGGTCTAGGTTATGTTTATTTGTTAAACTCAAACATGGATCGTGTCTCAATCCATGTTTAGGTCATGTCCTATAGCATTTAAACAACCCCTTTACAAGGATTCATTTTTCACCCTTTTAGCTTTCACTAATATGTCTTTAATGTTATAAAAAACTCGGTGCTTAAAATCATTATCTGAACAAAGTGTAGTCCCTTTTTTCCAATCTTAATTTCTAAACACTAACATTTCTCCACTTTCCTCCATAAAAGAGAATGCATGTATAAGTTATGGAACCATTCTTCAACGTTTTGGGAGTATTTTCATTTTCAAAGTTCTCGTGTATAAGAGGTCTTTAAAGATATACATTGTACAAAGATAAGTGATTTTTAGCCATCTTGAACAGGAAGGGGAACGATCCAAAACGTCTTCAACAAACCCTCCTCACCTTCAGATGCCACCGAAACATATTCTTTCAAGTTTAAACACACACTATACATGCATTAAAAGGGTGGGGCATTTCATCAAACAATATACATGCATTCTTTCATATTACCATTGTTAGACATAGTAAGTTAAAAAATTAGCTAAATCGGTAGAAGTAACCACATTCATCTCCAAACAATCAACTATTAATAATAAGGGAAATTTGAGAGGAGAGATTACCTTACTAACAATAACAATACGACACTCTATCGTCTTCAATCCACAACAAAACACAGCACCAACCGACGCGTGACTAAGAGAAGCAATCCCCAACGTCAGACTAGCCAACGCATCAAAGTAATTGCAAAGTTATTTGCAGTTGAGTAGGTGAGTGTAATGTCGTCAATGGTGCATTTCTACAAACGTTCGGCATTCACATTTAGACTATGTGGACTTGAGAAGTTTATTGATTTTACTTAATTGAATGAGGTCTAAACAACACAGGAATTGTTTTACGTATTTTCAAAAATTAGCGAATTTATATCTAAATACTAACAATTTATTTTCATTTTCAGTTTACTTTTTGTCCAATCTTATTTATTATTAAATACGTGCTTATTCTGTTATTTAATAGTACCTATTTCTATTAATTTATCACTAATATAAATTAATTACACAATTAGTTTAATTTTAAATATACGTAAAAATGTTTATACAGGAGTCTGGCAATGTGCGTATACAGTTGATAATCATAATAACAATAATAATAATAATAATAATAATAATAATAATAATAATAATAATAATAATAATAATAATAATAATAATAATAA
>JANZLC010000003.1:31224048-31241958 GCA_026413385.1 Erythroxylum gracilipes
CAAAATGCACATGATTTCACATAGAAATTCTCACATAGCAAATTCGCAAATTATTTTAGAAAGCAACAATTATAACAATTATTTCAATATTATCAAAAAATTATTAATGAATGAACGATTAAAAACATTTTACTCAAATCATCCGAAACCATTTTCATAACTTATCAAATTTGTCGAAAATAACGAATTTAACAAAGTAAACGATTTCTTAAATCATTACAAAATCATCGAATTTCAGAATTTTTCTTAATTTCTCAATTCATTTTAAAACTCGTAACATTTTCCAAAACATTCGGAAACAATAAAATTCAATACTTTCTGACATTGACAAACTTTCTTCTCGAAAAATGTTCCTCTACGTCTCATCTTTAAAATGACACCAAAAACGCTCAAATCAGTTCAGAAACGAATGAGTTATGGTCAAAATATGCGTTCAGCTCTCACTAATCTGAGACTGAACATTAACACCAAATTTAACTCAGAAATTGACAATCTTAGGGACTAAATTGGAATTCGATCCCTTCACATAATTTGTAGCCCCATGCCTCAATTTTATTTTGCCTCAAAAATCAGCTCAATCAGATCTCCACAGATCCCGAATTTATCAAAATACTAAACCATGTTCAGAAAATTATCCAACTTATCTCACTTTAATTTCACTCAATCAAAACTCAATTAAATCTCTAAAATTCGTAATTTCTCCATAAACAGATAGAGGAAAGTCTTAGGAATCCAACTCTTTGAAAATCGAATCAATCGGATATCAGACGGAAAAGATATGAGCAAAAGAGTGGAAAAATTTTCAAATAAATCAAAAATTAGAGCCGCACTGTAGCAGCCGGCTCGCGATCACGAGTCGAAGATAACCGAAGGCTCGCGAGTGCGAGACTCGGCCAAAAACAATCCTCGCGAGTGCGAGCCTCAGCTAAAAACGAACAGTTCACGATCGCGAGCGATTTTCCCTTTTTTTAACACAGAACTTCAAAAATTCATAACTTTTGATCTTGAACTCCAAATTTAACCAATTTGGTATGAATAAAAAGCTTAAAGGAAGCTCTAAAACTTCCTTAAAGAACTCAAAAATCAATTTCATCACTAAAAGGGTCAAAAACCCAATCAAACTTTCTCTCCAAATTAATAAATCCCTACACAAGGACTTAACTTTGAAAATTTTCATCTTTCAACTCCAAGTTCCAAACATATCATATTTTATATTAATGTAAAGATAAAAAAGAATCCTACAACTTTCATAAAGGACAGAGAAATCAATTTAACCTCTAAGGGAGTCAAATCTCAACTTAAAGTTTCTATCCTAAACTTGTCAGCCTATAACACATTCAAACTTCAAATTTTCATATCTTCTATCTCCGATATCGAAAAATATAATTTTTTATGATCACAGAAAACTCTCAACATAATCTACAAGTTTCATGTAGATCGTTTTCTCAAATTTTGCTAAAATCAAAAAGTCAACTCTTGTCCTCAAAAAGTCAAACTTTCTAATTTCTTCACTTTTCACACTCTTTCTCTTTATTTCTTGATTTTTTTACTCCATTTACATCAAATTAATCACTATAATTGTCATGGCAACCTAACACACACAAATTTATTCAAAGACTTCCAAGTCAACAAAACCAAAATCCACTTCTTTTCACATCAATTTCTTTTAACTCTAAAACACCCACAACACATACATCCTTAAAATTACCTATTTCATTCAATTAATAATTTATAATTTCTAAAAAAAATTTGGGGTCCAACAAAAGAAATGCCTTCCAACAGCAAAACCCAACGAATGGTGGTTTTCTATAAAAATAATTTCATAGCAAAAATAAACAAGCTCTATAATCAAGGGCATAAAGGTCTCAAAAAAATCTTTTGTCCAATATAAATTTTAATTCTCTCCTTTGATAAATTAGGAAAACAAATAGAGGAAAGGAAGTCTCATTTCTCTTCCATTCTTTTCTCCTCTTTTTCCTTTAATATTTTATTTTTCTTTCCCTTATGCAAGTAAAGATCCAAACAAAGGCTAAATTCTTAGGCATGCGAAGAACCTTTGTAACAAATTTTAATTTGCCTTTAAAGAGAAGGCCAGATAATACAAAGATCTCATTTGGTCAAATAAAGAATGAATTAAGCTTATAAACATCAATTATATGGAATTTGTCATTTAATTTAAATTATTATTTTGTTAATTAATTTACTAAAAAACATATCATACAAATTATTACGAAATGTCACTTACAAATAACAAACGTAAATTCTATCTGATAGTTTCCTAAATCTTTTGACAAATTTTATTGTGATCGTGATTATACAAATTATTATATAATGCTCACTTATAAATAACAAATTTAAATTCTATTTGATTTCTTACATTTTTAACAAATTAATGTTATTGTGATCATTTATCATAAATGTGAATTGTGAATATGTTATAATTAGGGATAATAATGAACCCGATCGAGTTGAATTTATTATCAATTTAATCCTGTCCAACTTCTAAAATATGATATGAAGTTAAATTATTAAAAAAAACGTTAGTTTAAGATAAAATTTATAATTATTTAAATCATATTCATATTTAAGAGAATGGGCAGGAGTAACTTGACCCCATTTTGCTATCCTTGTTGACAATCATGTGTTAGGAATCAATGTGGACTATTTCATTATAAAGTATTATGGTTCTTGAATCATTACTAGTGATGTTATGATTGATTTTAATGATGAGAGGAAGATTTTCTGCTTATTTGTCAGGAAATCAGTTACCAAATCAGACCTAAGGAAGATTTTACTTGCTATTTCAAGTCTTGTTTGCTAGCTCATATGACTAAGAATACTAATAAATGAAATAGACTGGAAAAAAATAAAGATAAAATATGTTTACACAAATGCAAAATTAATAAAATTACCCGATTAACTCATACTCATGCTCATACTCGTGTTGAAAATTTATACATAACATAATAAAATGACTTTATTTTTATTCAAAGTTTATATTTAATTAAAATATAATTTAAACTTAAACTCAGACCAAGTATTTTGAAATCGACTTAAATTAATACTTATAATTGCCTTAAAATATTATAAATCATAAAAAACATATTTATATAAAGTAGCAACACATCCGTTCGTCACAATTAATATGCACCAAAAGAGTAATTATCAACCAAAAATCTTGTGAAATGTAAATTCAGAAGGTATTTTGTCCGTGAAACAGACATGAAGTGAAGAAAACATTTTATGTCAACTTGCAACAGATTTCGAAGCAACGAATCCCTGTCTTTCAAGAAGTCCCATGAACAAAACTATCAGTCAGCCATTACTATCTGCAGAATTTCGTTTTACTGTCACCTGCAACTATGCTACTCAAGTCCATTAAAGTTCCCTTCAAGGCTATTTAATGGAAGTGAGATGATTACGAGAACTAATTCTGCAAGATTACAAAAAGTTCAGAACCAAAAACTACGGTATGCGTTATTCCCTGACTGTATTTGACGTCCGATCCTGCAACCAGGGTTAGATTTTCAACAAAGGAATGACAAAAACTTCAGAAGATCAAGAGCATAATAATAAATCAAGTAAAGGACAAAACAAGAAGTGCTAAGCAGTTAAAATCAGAACACAGGACCCAGAAGAACTTAAAATTCTATCCCTCTCTGGGAAATGCATAAAACTCCATTTTTTTGCGAAAACTTTGGCAAAACCTGGAATCAAATTGATTTAAATCAGGTTTAAGTATATATTTAATGTAATAATGTCTGCAAAATCTGTGAAATCTTAATCCGAAAACTGAGAAATTACCAAAGCCCTTGATCTTAATCTACAGGTCAAAGAACAAGCAGAACTCAAAGATTGTCCTTGTGAAAGCAAAAGGTGAAGAGAACTTGTATATTCGAAACACATCACATACCAGAACAGTGGTCTGTCTGATTTGAAAGTTTTGTTCAGATAACATGAAACATAAGAAAAGAGAAAAAAAGAGGGAGAGAACTAGTGGGAAAAAAATAAGAGCTCAAGAATCAAAGAAACAAAAGCAGCCATGAATGATTTCTCTCGGTACAAGCCCTGCCAAAGTACAGACATACCTACCGAGGCCAGGTGGTGGCAAATGGATGACTGTACGGGAAAGAACATCTGAGAAAAAGAAAATCAATCAGACACCCAAAACTCGATATAAGTGATCAGTGAATAAAATGATATCTCCAGTTAACACAGAGGTTTAGAACCTGGTGCAACTTGATTCGACCAGACAAAAACCCTAGCCCATGAACCTGTTCTAATGGAAAGATGAACACTATTTGCAGGCTTCAAACGACGTTTCAAGTACCTATTACATCGTGCAAAAAGGAGACTAAAAAATAGCCATTTATTGCCGCTGCAGCATCATCAAGATTCCCATACCAAAGGGCCATTGGATTGAAGCAAAAGGGACCACAAGAAAAGCCACCATGATCAATACTCACTAGCCCTAATAAAGTTTGTGAATCTTGATGATGCTCCACCCGCAAACATTGGCTGTTGCTCTTTTTTCCTTTAGATCTCGGTCGGCCCTCATGATCATAACCATTTGTCCATGCAAAAGAGAAAAAGAAAAAAGGGAGACCCGATTACTAACTGTTCTTAGAAAGGGAACCAAACCCTAACCCTAAAATCTCATCCATGAAGTGGAACAAAAGAGAAAGCAAAAGACATGATGATAAAAGCTTCAAAAGCTCAATAACCCTCGTCTAGTTTCGTGAAACTAATAAGACCGACTTGGTGGAAGCACTCATCTATGCTTGTTCTATATGCATAAACCGACAACCTTAAAAAGATAGAAGAGAATATAGAGTACTGTTCACTCCATGGGAACCAGACAAAAGGCCATAGGATTAGTCTTAAAATAAACGAAGAAACCTTGTGAGTATCAGGTGGAGTTAGTGAGTACTTATATAGCACTTTAGCCACAACTTAAAGAGCAAGTGGGAGTGTACCCAAGTAAGGAGTACTGGAGATGAGA
This sequence comes from Erythroxylum gracilipes, assembly GCA_026413385.1. NCBI lineage: Eukaryota > Viridiplantae > Streptophyta > Magnoliopsida > Malpighiales > Erythroxylaceae > Erythroxylum > Erythroxylum gracilipes. Next base: position 31,229,051 of record JANZLC010000003.1, read on the forward strand.
TTTGTCAGTTGGTGGAAGTAGAGTACCCACAACAGTTATACATCGTAATCCTAGGTACCAAATTTACCAAAATCTTTAATCTCCACTGATTCATGTCAGTTTTCTCTCTACACATGTATGCAAAACAAGAGCCAATAATCTTCTTTAACCACAGTAATGGTTGAAGTGATACGGTTGCGTCCCCTACAAGCATATTTTAGTGGTGGGAGCTGGAATTGACAGGGCTCTGACCTTCATCCCTCAAAACACATTACATCAAGAAGGGGGTTGGAGAGGCCCTGGCCTAGAGTTTCAGGTTCCTTGTTTTGATCCTCTTTGCCCTTTAAAGCTTTTCTTCTGTGTGTTAAGTGTTGCAAGTTATGGCTCTTTTTTAAGTTGTTTTTTTCTGTCTAGTCCAATTCGTCAGAGACTGTCATGGAGTATAATTGTTTATTGTTACTCAAATTTCATTTACCTACCGTCTATATCTCATCTCCAAGGTTCAATTCCACATTCAGTGCCTGGAGGCACCCTCGTAAATTAGCTATTTACAATATTTGATTATAATTCTAATTTCCAATATTGAGAACAAACATATGTGTATTGCATTATATATTATTTATTTTAGCAAGAGGTACTGAAACATTTTCTTACCCACTAAAAGATCGTGGTCCATTAAAATCTTGAACATGGGTGGGGGCCTCTTGTTACATAAATTAGTTATTTCCAATCTGTGAACTTCAGCTTCCTTAATGCTTTTTTTCATCATATAAGTATCTTTTCTTATCTTGTTAGGTTCTCTAAAAAGAATATGTTTAAATACATAGAAACTCCTGTGTTCTAATATTTTTAATTTTAATTATTATATTTTGAAAAAAATAACTTATCTCTTTATGGAATTATTTAACTATGACACAATCATATTCATTGTAAGAATAAGTAATAAATTTTAAAATATGAGAATTGAAATTAAAAAATAGTGAAATCAATATGTAATTAACTAAACAAATATCTTAATGATGGAATATGTTACCTAAATTGCCAATTTTTGTTGGGTTAATTCTATCATCCTAGAGATATAACATATAAGTGACTCTTTTTTTTAAGCGATAGGAATGTTAAATACATGTAAAGCAAGAAAATCCGTCTTATCTTGTACATCCGGAGTTGGGAAGGAGCCATAAGGTGATGTCTAAAGGCTTTTTTAATTATAAACAATGAGATAATTTTTCACCTTTTTATATTTTAAATATAAAATTTACTTAATTTTATAATACTAATTATACATATAAATAATATTAATTAGATACTAAAATTTTCATTTATTATATTTGTAATTCACTTATTGATATGAACCATCATATAAATTGGTATATTGATATCAAACAATAAAATAAATTCAATAAATAATAGATTTAATAGATTTAATTCTTAGCGTGTTGTTTTTAACGTAATGAACTTTTTGCTCTTATTTTTATTAAAAACATAATAATTTGTTCATAATTTCACGTATATAATAACATAGATTAGATGAGTCTAGCATGTATAACCCTACACTTCAACAAGACTAGTAATGAAATTAATCCACGTATTATATTTATAAAGAATTAAATCTTCAATATTTGATAAATATATTTTATATTCTTAATTAATATTATGAGAGTAAGTATAACTTTTATAATTAAAATGTCATTTATCTTTTTTAATTGACTCATTGGTAAGAGAATTTAGTAACATAAAATCGTATTTTCTTGCTAATCACACTTACGACAAGCCAAAAAATACGAATTGACCTTGGTTTAGATATAAATAGCAAATGTTCATTGTATTTTCAATGTTTCGTACGCAATTTGCCTGTTCAACTTGCAAAGGTTGCACTTTTACTTAAAGGTGGCTTATCTAGTCCATTAATTTTCTATCAATATTCAATATCAATCTCACGCAGCATCCCATTAAGATAAGCTTCGATTTGATTAGGACAATGGAATCTAAAACTTCACGCTCTGGTGCCACTGGTTAATCACTGATCAGGATTGGATTAAGATAATGTGGTCATTTCCTTCTAATCATGTGCATAGACGTGGCCCTTCTAGAGAAACAACAGTGTTTATAAAAAAAGATCTTATACCAACCTTTGAAATATATTTTTGTAAGTTCTTAATAATTATGAAATGAAAATAATTTTGTTGATTTTTGTTATAGTTCTAAATCATTGACTATTGAGGGCTATTTTATCATTATAAGTTAATGTAATAATTACGAATAATATAAATATATTTACAAAATTATTGTAACAATAGAACAAATTACAACAGAAATATTATAAATGTAATTATCCTTGCTCGCCTATATAAAATCTTGAACATAGCTACAAAAGTAAATTAAAGTGTATTATTATTATTATTATTATTATTATTATTATTATTATTATTATTATTATTATTATATAGAGATAAAAGAGAAGGAGAGTTGACATGACTTTGATGTGCCTGCAAATGTACGGACAGTGAAGAAGAGTGAAAAGGGCAATGCATAGAACAAGGGGAAGTTGAGTAATTTGCCCACAAACATCCTCTTTTGTACGGCAGATATACATTTGCTGCTTCTTTCACCGAGTTTTAATGGCTTCCCTGCTCTATGTTTATGGTTCGTATTTGTATTATTATCAGAGAAGACCTAACCTACTGTAGCTCCAGCAAAGTTTCAAATCATGAATTACGAATAAAATTATAGTTGCAATTAATGTCAATGTATACGTAGATTTACCGTTATAAATAAGTTCGAATTCGGCTTAAAGCTAGATTGGATTTAAGTTTAATAATTTGATGCTAATCTAATTTTATTTTTAAAATTTTTAAAATTTATTTTAAATTTTAATCAAATTTAATAAAACTTCCAAGATTCAAAATTCAATTAATGTAAACTCCAATTGTTAATATTATGCTAAATTAAGTCAATCCGGAGGTTTATCCAGTACGCATCTCAACAATATATAGCAGCTACGGATTCTTCCGTTTAAAAAAAATATGCTGAATTAAGTTTAGATCAACATACTAACTTTAAGGTTTATATTACAATATGTAATTTATAATTGGATAAAAACATCTTTCAATCATTTAGTATAACTTGTAATGACTTATTTAATGCACATATTATATAAAAGAAACAAAAATAGAATTATTTTAACAAATTGATGTAAGTAGTTCATGATCTCCTGAGTAGAATATGCTGACATCAGAAGGAATCCACTTCAGTTGGTGTTAGGTCATTTTCAATCGAATTTTGATTTGTTTGGTTGAAATAATCTTCTTCTTCGATCTCTTGGGTCCTAAGTATGTTCGGAGAGGTTGAAATTTTCCCAATCACAATCATTGCACGACTCAGCTCAACTCAAGAGTTCAGGAAGCAAACAAAATGATTCATAACATTGATCTGTGAGACTGATGAGTCCAGATCTTCTGTCTAATATTATGGTGTTTTATTGTATCCAATAAATTTGAGTTATTTATTTATATTGGACCCACATAAGATCCGTATGGGTCCCGCAAAATAAAATGGTTGAGATTCTATGAGACAGAATAAGACAGAGTAAAACTGGACAGAAGATCTATTTTCGAGACTGATAGAGTCATCCTCGTACGGGCATTACTAAGAGATGACCAAATCATTTGTTCTCGTTATTTTGTGTCTACTATATTTCATAAAAATTCATTTATTTAATAAATGCGACTCACAAAAATTGAACCAACAGAGTAAGAAAGAACAAAAAATCTCTTTCCCACTAAGAAAAGGAGGAGATGAAGCAGTTTGGTTCCACGAACTTTTCATAAACCCATTAATTGTGCCTAATAAGTTATAAATTATGTGTTTTTGAATAAATTATTCACAAAATTTAATAAATTAAAGTCAAGTGACGGATTTAAGCTAATTAATAATAACAATCCAATCTATTTCGCTACTCGATCAACCTCAGTTGCAAGTCTTGAATGAGTCATAATTTGTGTGATTCAAACCCGGAATATTGCATAAGCTTTTGTTTTAAGAGCTCACATGCTGTTTGATTGATTTTGCTTTAGTTTTGTGTCAGTTCTGTTCTTATGGAACAAAAAGAAAAGTGATAATTAATTGTTTGATAAAAAATTTTATGTTATAGATCGCAATGTTACATATTGTAATTTATATAGTTAAGCTTGCATTCTATTACATTTATTATAATAATTTGCAAATTATAGTTTTATTTAAAGTCAATTACATTAAAGTAGTATTATTTAACTATTATATACATTTGTAATCCAACATTATATTGAATCTTAACAATCCCAATAATACAACATTGTAAATAAAAATGGAGAAAAGAAATCCCCATAATAGTAATAAAGAATAATCAAAATAGTAAAGAAAAAGATAAGTAATAAAGAATAGAAAGAAATTAATCACTTCAATCATGTATCAACATACAATCTTCGGAAAAATTCAATATCTGAAAAAAAAGAAGGCTCGATCAGAACAATTAGGTTTTTTTGAGGATCTTTGAAAAACAAACTAGAGAGGAAGTATAACATATAGAGTTGTATAATAGCTACAAAATATCATTCAAGGTAAGTGATAATTTTAAAAACATGAATACTAAAATTAAAAAAAGATGTACCAAATTAAATAGTTACCAGAATATCGAACCCTTTTATCTTATAATTTGAAATTCAAAACCTTAATTTAGTAAGTGTAATTTGAGAATCTTGGTATTTTTCAAATTTCTAGCTAGGTAAAAAGGACTAGTGTAGCCTCAAGCTAGTAGAACAAGGAAATGCTGCTATGATAAGATAAGTCATATGCAGCCCAGAAATCACGCTGATGAGAAAAAGGCTGGACAATACAATATAAGATAGATGCTATGTTGCATTTGAATCTGTAGCTTAGGTTACTCCAAATGGAAACCAAAACGCCAACACTACACATCGTATAGCCTCCTTTTTCTCACTTTTCTTTTAGATCTCAACACGTTATCTTCTTCTTCTTTCTCCCAGCCCAACTTAGGAAACAGTAATTATTGATATTAATTCAGTCTAATCAACGTATTACGAGACTAAATTTTGAGTTAATTGACGGGACAAAGTATGACAACTTTGGTGGTATTTTAACATAATCGTTTGATTCCTTAATCTTGTATTAGTTATTCGAGGTGGAACCCAACACATTTGATTGGTTCTATCGTTATCAGGGGTAGTAATAGGTAAGATTAAGTTTTGAGTCTTTTAGAATTTGAAACGAGCTTAATAAAACTTGCTATTAATAAAACTTGCTAATTTTAATGTTAGCATAACTTGAATTTTCGTAATTGGTCAAGTACAAAAAAATTTAATTTACTACCTAATTGTCATGGAGGGTCTCTCTTTCAGTTGAATCTTTTTTTTTTAATCAAAAGAAAATAACAACCAACAAAACTACTTCATTAATTGAGGGAAAGAAATCCCTTTTATATCCTCGGGGAGGATTTTAATACATCCTGAAGGAGGGCTTTGAAAGGAGGTCATACCGAAGCCAAAAGAGTGAGTGTAATTAGCCAACTAATCCGCACATCGGTTGGCTTCTTGGTAGATATGTTATTTATCTTTTAAGTGATCTACAAGTAATTTATTCAACTCTTAACACTTGTATTATTTGTCACATGTAATTATATATCCTTTTGAAATTTTATTCAATATTTCTTTAAAAAATGGTCTGACTTTTCATTAAAAAAAATCTTGTACAATAAATCAGCTAAGAATAATATTACCATGAGCCATTGATAAATATTGGAATATGCTGATTTGGTTACAAGAGTTAGGAATAACAACCTGAAAATAATTGAAATTCGCTTTGATTAAATTTCAAAACAGTTCAAATTTAAGAGAGTTAGTCCGATTTACTTGACTAAATCGAATACATTGTGTTAAAATGCCAAAATATTTCTATACTTATCCAACATAAGATTTTGAACTTAATCAAATTTTTAATTGAGCCCAAACAAAAATTAAAAGAAAAAGATTAAAATAGATCCAGACTGAATTCAAGTTGTTGTCAACTCTTGCAAGTTGCAACAGCTAGTTTGATTCTATCTATTTACATGCATGCTCCTTACTGTAACCCAAAAATGCACATCAGCTGAGGACTACTGCAGTAGGAAGGCGTGTGTGTACTCACACAAAGTGAATCATTAGTCTTTTCTAGTTAGTTCATCGAGGGACGAGATGGGGTTCTTTCTTTTTTCACTTGACAGGAATCCAACTCAGTTGACACCAACGGTAGGGTTCTTCTTCATCAGGGAAAGCGAACCACATGTGCCAACTTGCCATTTATAAGCTCTTCCATCTGATGTGAAGAGGGACGTTCGTGGTTAAATCAAGTGCCAACTACTTCATTGATGGTCGATGGATGGAGTTGATGATCAGAGAATCGAATAAGTGATCGTAGTAAAAAGTAATGAGTGGTGATGATGCCATGCAATGCAGAAAGGAACTATGATTGCGCATAGAACAGATTAATGGTATTCTTTTAGACTCCCCAGAAACTTTTCCTGTCACCATTTTGTTCCAACCGATGTGATGATAAGATGGCCATTAACTCAATTCGATTTAAGAAAATGTCTTATAACCTTGTCACTTTGACCCCTGATTTTTTTCTGCTTCCAATCAGTGGCTGAGTAAGGAATACAACGCTGGCAATGGGATTGGTTCGAGGAAAGACTCGGTTTGTATTTTGCAATTCTCAAAAAAAATTTTAGTTTTCCACAATATGTTTTAAGAGGCTTTCAATTATAGGAAGACACCGGTTTGTATTTTGCAATTCTCAATTTTTTTTAGTTTCTCACGATATGTTTTAAGAGGGTTTCAATTATAAGAAGACACTTTTAAGTCATCTACATCTAAATTACTTCTCGTTCGAACGGGTAGGTCCTTTGCAAGAGGCGATTCGAACTCGCGACCTCACTTAAGCCAAGAGAACTCCCTACCAACTCACCTGCGCCATGGGGTTGCAATTCTCAAATTCTTACTATCTTGTTGCACTTTAAACCCTTTGTATCATAACAAGTCAAAATTTAAATTAATTGGTTAAAAGATGTGAATCCGTAGTTTGATTCTACTCTTCCTAAAATATTTTTTATTATTTTAAATTATTCTTTGTATTTTTTAATATTAAAAATTCTAATATAGACTTTATGTTTAATGTTCTCAACATAAATTGTCATACATACGTGATAACTTATGTTACTTCAACTCAATTATATGAATAAAAAGTTAAAAAAATATTTTAAAATAAAAAATTAGGGAAGGTTATATCTTGTATCTAAATTAATTTAGTGATTCAACTCAATTGAGATTTATACAAACTAATTAAAAGTTATTTTCTTAAAATATAGTATTGGAGGCATCATATTATAATCATCAGTCCACAATTTTTTTTTCATTTTGTATTAAGTTTCTGGTTAGTTATGAATATCACATCCAATGACTACTAATACTATATTACTTGATCAAAGATGCAAGAGATCTTGGATATTTGTTGACTAGAAAGTGCATCAATCACATCAAAGGCATTGGAGAGATGACTCAGAGAGTTGTACAAAATTAGAATGTTATGATCTTACAAATGGAGAATTATTATAGAGGACTTGTAAGAAACCCACCAAAAATGGAATCCAATGCCCTTTTGTAAGTCTCCTCTTCATCCACTAGACCAGACCAGACCATCAGTACACTTAGATGCTCTCCACTAGACCGGACCAGACCAGTAGTACACTTGATGCCCTTTAATCAGTGAGGTTTTCTTGCATGGTACAATAATTCAATACAAACTTTGTCCCTTCAAACGCTGGTAAGAGGCTTCTGGGCCTTTTAGGGGAGGACTTCATAGGTACGTTTCGCGTTGGAGCTTGTATCGAATCCATTATTTAACTTTCAGTTGTGAGTACATAATCATCGGACTATTACACAATTCCTTAAATTTATCTAATGCACAAGCTTAAAAATAGCAGTTGGGAAGATATTTTGTCTACGAGTAAATGACATTTATCATATAACAATGATTCTATGAGATTGATAGAGTTGAAAATATTACTCCGGTCTAACTTGAAACTAACAAGATATATTCGATTTTTTTTTTGACGAAAAACATAAATCATAACTCATAAAAAAACACCCAATAAAGAAAGGCTAAAAAAAATATTTCAAGCCAGCAGGCTTACCCAATACACTCAGAACCTATTAGCCTTTCCTTATCAGAAGCAATACTCAAAGATTGTTCATAACGTAAAATAGAAGTTAAACAAGGAGGAATAGAATCCCAGAAATGAAGGTTTGCATGTAATAAAGCTACCCTCGCTAAGGAATGAGCCGCCTTATTGGCAATCTTACGCGTCCATTGGAATGACAGATGGGAGAAGTGTCGCTTAAGAGCATGACAGTCAAAAGCCAACATTCCAATTTCTGAAGAATTAGACAGAGAAGATGTGATTGCTTGAACCGCCTGAAGACAATTCGATTCCACTATGACATGATCAATGTGTTTATCCTTCAACCACGAAAGAGCTTCTTCTCTGATTGAAATAAGTTCTGCCAGAACAGGATCCAATAGAGATGCATAGTAGCCCGAAATCCCAGCCACAAAGAAACCCCCAGAATCTCGCAAAATTGCGCCAAAGCTTGAAGCTCTCTGCTCCTTGAAAATAGCTGCGTCAACATTGCATTTAAAAAAACCCTCCGGTGGTTGTCGCCAACTTGAAGAGTTAGTGTGCGACCTATCTTCTAGCACGTTAACCCTCTCAAAGCACTTTCGTGCTTCCTACCAGGATTGAAGAAAATTATCAGCAAAACTAACAACTATGCTTGGAGGGACTGACTTACCTTGCCAAATACGAATGTTTCGGTGATACCAAATACTCCATAGAAGAGTTAATACTCGGGGTAGCAGAGAGGCCGACATGTTAACCAAAAAATGCTCAAGTAGAACATCGATCTCCTGAAATGAAACTTGCAAATTCATCAGCGTCCAGATATCTTTGGCTTTGGAGCATTCCAGAAGTACATGAGTCAAGTCTTTTTCGGTACCACAAACATCGCATTCAAAGGGGAGCGTGATGCCTTTGCGCTGAAGATGAGCCTTGCATGGAATAAACCCCCTAAAACACCGCCATATAAAGATATATTCGAGTTATATCGAGTTTTGAGTTAAACTCAAAAGTTTTTTAAATTTTAAACCTTCAATCAAGCTCGAATTTAAGTTATATTGTCTGACCTGACTTAACTTAAAAGTAAACAGTATTGTTTTTAATTTTAAAAAATAAAAATTATGCATTTAATCAAGTTTGATCAAATTTCAAGATTTCCAAACTTGATCATGCTTGAACTTAAGCCTGAACCTTGAGTTCAATTGAACAAACCCAGACTTGAACACATTTTTTAACCCTGTCCCATCTATTGGCATCTTTGAAATTTGATCTTCAATATATTTGCTTTCGTTTCTGATTTATCCTTTCTCTTGTATCACATCCCAATAAACAGAGTAATCAAGGTCCTGTTACATGTAATATGGTTGATTTTTTGTCTGCTTCGAGTGAATATCAAATCAAATAATTGCTGCGTGAGAAGAAAGTACACACCATACCGGCATTAAACCTTTTATTGATCATTAATTGCAAAAGCTTCACTTTGCATTGATAGGCACGAAATTGTTGGAGTTTGTTAACTTATGATATATAGAATTGGGTAGTTATAGGAGATATTTCCATATAGTGTTTGATGTATATAGGGAAAGTATCTTTAAGAGCATATATTCAACTTGTATATATGTACATCTTTGACAGCAATAATACTTGACTTTCTCTGCATATTTTTCAGAAATGGTCGAATGGGGGCCGGAGAGGAGTTAGACCCAACAGAAAGTTCAGTCGAGCTAGAGTTGCGTGGCCTGATCTTGCTGAAGCTGCCCCAAAATAACGTCGCTTTGAAGAATTAAACAAAACGACGTTTTAAAGAGGAGTTCAGACCGTTCAGATTGAGTTTAATGACTTCGGACCAAACCGGGTTAGAATTGCCAAGCCTATGCATTGACCCTTAAGATTTATGCAAGTGGATCAAAATTGAGTGCACTTAGTTTATTAGTCATTCTAACAAGGTGACTTTATCCTTGTACAAATTCTTTTTCCTTCTAACACGAAATATAGTTGGAATCAACCAAGATTAAATCTTTGTAATTTTGCGAGTTTTGTGGAAGCAACAAAATCAGCTTCAAAATTTGATGGTGCTGAGAGCAACTGACATCGACTACATTCATTTACGTTCTTCCAAATTTATCTCCAGCAAATAACTATCATTCTTTTGGCACCAGTAAAGCACATCAACTACAACAAATTGACTCGAGAAACCTGTAATTGATCCATCATATCATTCAACAATATCAGCAGCAAAAAGAAAGAAAAAAGAAACAGCTTCCGCCTATGATTGCAGACCTTGACAGATTAGATATATCTCTCTTGATGATGATCTTGTAGCCTTAGGCCTCAACCATGACGCCTTCCTAAAGAGTGGTTTGCATATTCTGTTAAATTCTGCAAAGAAAACATCGAAACAAGATTGAGGCACGAACCATCGTACAAGAAGGTGAATGAAAAAAGAGGCGATGTACTTAACAAAAATGATTCCGAACCTTGGATATCCTCACTCTCTAGAAGCTTAATGACTAGGTGACCTCGGGTCTGCAATACTCCATCATCATCTAATAGGCCTCTTGTTTTGCAATCATCAGGACAGGATAAGGCTGCATCACCAACAGCCAAATTGAGTGCTCTCATTCCTAACTCTGCGGACAATGCAGCATCCGTGGTGCTGATTCCGGAAACTAAGGGACACATATCCGAGAGTATTACAGAGAACCCTTTATGCTGCAGAATCACAAGGGAAAGAGAAAGATCACATAAAAAATTCTGAATTTGAAAAACCAATAGCAGAGAACTGAATCCATTAAAAGTTCTTGTAAAAGATGGAGCCTTTATTAATTCTCAAGAAAAAACAAACAACTTAAATCATAATACAAATAGTTTTATAAAATGGAGAAGTTACCTGAGGAGATAATGCTCGTACTTGGTGTCTGGTAAGGTTCATGACATCGGCACTAACAGTCTTCACCCTCGCATCACAGAAATGGGAGGGAACTTTCACCTTCTGCTCTGCATTTCCCACATTTTAAACATCACAATTAACCAGAGATAGTATTGAACTACAAAGATTAAACCCTCAATCAAACAAAACTCACCTTAAGATCAATGCCCACTACAGAACCACCATTCTTTAACGGACCCAAGTTTTGGCAAGCAACCTAAATATAGGTTATATAAGTTCAAAAAAACCATACTTTGGCATGATTCAAAAGAAATAGAACCCTAAAACGAAAAGGCTAAGACCTGAAGCCAAGCACCAGGAGCACAACCAAGGTCAAGAACAGAGGAGCCTGGAGTTATAAGCTTGTATTGCTTCTGTATCTGAAGAAGCTGCTCGCACACACAAGTAGGAAGACATTAAAGTAAGGAATTTGAGTTGTTAACTACACAAAACACACCCCAAAAAAAGAAAAAAAGAGAGCTGAAGAATCCATAAGAGAAGTTACAAGTGGGTTTTAACCTTGAAAGCAGATCGAGCTACATAACCAAGACGCTGGGCCTCTCTGTAGAAGAAATCCGGTGCTCCTGCTCCACTCATCTTTGTTCTCTAAACCTAAAACCCTCTGCTTCAACCCTTTTGCTTGCACAGGAAAATAACGGGTTTCAGAAAACAAAACAAAACAAAACAAAAACCCTTCTTTTCCTGACTCGACCTGACTAAACGACATCGGAGCTCAAACAGATTTTGGTATTGATATTCCTGGTATCGTTGTTAGTATTATTATCCTGAATATGATTATAAATAATTTTAAAATTGTAAAATAATGATTTAAATTTTATGAAATTGAATTTTAATTGATTACTATCAAAATTGAAACATATTATAATTTTATTAAAATTAACTTTAAAATATTTTTAAACATATTAACTATTTAAAAAGTATTTATATTTAAATATAAGATTTTCTAATTAATATTGGTTAGCACATTAAGTTACTCATGAACTTAAGATTAATAGATAAATCTAAAAAATCTTTAATCTTGAAAAAGGGGATGCAGCGTTTTACCCAAAGATTTCTGCCTCATTTTTTCTCTCGAGTGCTAGGTTAGTCATGCCCTAATACATGTTTTGTCTTGCTAGTCAAGGTTTTGTTTCTGTTTCTCGTATGCTTTCTCTTCTAGTGTGTCTATGGATCAGAGTTTCATTAGCTGTAGATTAATGATAAGGAAAATGAAGAGTTGGTGGTTAAATCTTTTGATGTTGAAGGATTTGATATAGATTATAGGTTGAGTCTGGTTGGGCATTTTGTAAGTGAAAGAGTGGTTAACTATAAAGCCATGGAAATGACACTACTTAATCTTTGGAGGCCTATTAAAGGTGCATGCATAAAACCATTTGGAGGCAATGGACTATATCTTTTTCAATTCTTTTAAGAAGTAGATACGCATAAGATGATTGCTGGTAGACCTTGGAGCTTTAATAATTGCATTTTATTGATTCATCAATTACACAAAGGTGAGAATCCTCAAGATGTTGAGTTTAATGCTGCTGATTTTTGGGTTAGAGTTCATGACCTTCCACTAGGTCTTGCTTCAGAAAGTCTTGCTCGAAATATTGTATAAGGCCTCAAAATATACCCTAGTTAAAATAATACATGTTTATGAAAGTACATGTGTGATAGAAGTTAGAATTTTGCTATGATTAGAATATGAAAGACATATGATTTAAATTTTTGGTCAAGTGGATAATGGTTAGTGAATTGGAATTAATTGATTTCATTAGAGAATTAAGGTATTTA
>JANZLC010000003.1:31242058-31256810 GCA_026413385.1 Erythroxylum gracilipes
CCATCGCAACCAAACATCTCACTGTCTTCAATTCTTGTTCTGTTCTGTCCCGTCCTGCCCAGTCACGTCCTGTCCCTGTCTATTAAAGACGCTAACCAAACGCTGCGTTAGAATCAAACGCAAAAAGCGACTTATGGCTTGCCTCGCGGGCATTCTACAACCTCTCGAAGCCTATGACTCTCCTTCCCTCCAAGCATTCAAGGCCCACCTGCAAAGGGAGTTAGAACAAGTCCTTTTTCAAAAAGAATTGTTCTGGCACCAGCAGTTCCGATGTCAATGGCTCAGTCAGGGTGATCGGAATACTCACTATTACCACGCTATTACCCGCTCTAGGCGGCGGCAAACTCGTACCATCTCTTTGACCGACGACAATGGCAACGTGATTACCAACACCGAGGCTCTCCGATGAATAGCGCAGCGATATCTAGAGACCTTGTAACAATCTGATGGGCCTTCCCCCTCAATGTGGCAGCTCCATGGTATGTTTCCCCCCATCCGACCGTACATGACCGCTGAGCTAACTCGTCCTTTAAGCCCGGACAAGATCAAGGCGGCGTTCTTCTCCATGGCTCCTAATAAAGCCCCGGGCTTTGATGGGTTTACCGCGCTGTTCTACCAATCTCGACCCTCCCTGACTCTTTTCCTCCAGCGCATCTTTCGTCATGATGTTTGGGACTCGGCTCTTAACCGCATCATTATGGTCCTCATCCCTAAAACTACATCCCCCTCGTCGATTTCTCAGTTCCGGCCAATTGCTCTTTGCACTGTGCTTTACAAAGCCCTCACCAAAATTATTGCTTCTTATATCAAACCTTACCTCGAAGAGCTTGTAGCCCCTACCCAGTGCAGCTTTATGCCCGGGTGGCTTATTACCGATAACATCATCATCACTCAAGAGGTGATTCACTCCATGAAAAGGAAGACCGGCCGGAGGAGGATTATGGCTATTAAAGTGGACCTCGAAAAAGCGTATGATCGACTAGCTTGGGACTTCATCCACGACACCCTGATTGATGTTGGTCTGCCCGCTTCTCTGATTTCGCTTATTATGAAGTGCATCACTACTGCCTCCTTCCAAGTGAACTGGAATGGCGAGCTTAGTGAGGCCTTTATGCCTTCCCGGGGTATTCGCCAGGGAGACTCTCTTTCTCCCTACCTTTTTGTTCTTTGTCTGGAATGTCTAGGCCAAGCGATCACACAAGCCATGTCCGCCGGCCGATGGCGTCCAATCAAACTGAGTAAGAATGGTCCGTCCCTTTCTCACCTTTTTTTTGCCGACGATCTCATTCTCTTCTCCGAAGCCGATTTTGATCAAGTGAACATCATACGGGATCTTCTGAAATCTTTCTGTGATTCTTCTGGCCAACGTGTGAGCATGGCCAAATCGAGATGCTTCTTCTCCAGGAATTCCCCTCCCTCGACCTGTCACTCCTTAAGCCGGGCTTTAGGGTTCAACCAGACTACTGACCTTGGTTGGTACCTTGGGGTTCCCCTCTTGCACCAACGCGTCAGTAAAAGAACCTACCAGTACATCCTCGATAGGATCCATCAACGCTTATCGGGTTGGTCCCCCGACACTCTGTCTTTTGCTGGCCGCCTTACCTTGGCCCAGTCGGTTTTAGCTGCCATCCCAAGCTACACTATGCAGAGTGTCCGATTACCACGAGGTCTGTGTGACAAGCTGGAGCAAGCCATATGACAATTCTTGTGGGGCTCGTCTCATGACTGTACGAAGCTCCACTTAGTTAACTGAGAGGAATTGTGTAAATCTAAGGAGTTGAGGGGCCTTGGCCTCCGCCGCATTAGGGAAATGAATGATGCCTTCCTGGACAAACTCGGTTGGTCGTTGATCGCCAACCCTATACTTTATGGGTCAAGGTGCTCTCTGGCAAGTATAAGTTTGATGCTAACTGCCTCCCCACCTCCTTTATCTCTATTGGGGGTTCTATGGTGTGGCGGAGCATACAGGCCACATGACACGTCGTGTCCCAAGGCCTGCAACGGAGGATCGGTGATGGCACCACGACGCGCTTCTGGCTCGACCCTTGGGTCAAAGGAGTAGGTCCTCTTATTTTCCATGCTACTCTTCCTATCCCAGCTCCTCAGCTTAACCTCCCTGTCCACCACTTCACGGATTCCTCCCGCAACTGGACTTGGGACGCCTTCCAACCTTATCTCCCACCTCCAATTTGCCACTCCATCGCCAGCATGTTTCCTCCTAAGTCTTATCTGGGTTCGGATAGGTTGATATGGGGAGCATCTGACAATGGCCTCTTCTCCATTGCTTCCACGTACTCCATGCTTATGGCCCACGACGACGAACCCTCGCATGGCATATGGCGGGCAATTTGGCAGTGGCCGGCCCCCAGAGGATTCGATCATTCTTATGGTTATTAGCAAAAGATCGCTTACTTAGTAATCGACAGCGCGTCTGCAAGCATCTCACTTTTGATGGCACTTGCCACCGGTGCAATCTCGCAGAATCCTCCTTCCATGCTGTTAGGGATTGCACCACAGCTCGACAAGTGTGGGACGTCTTCCCCACGGCCCTCGTTGCTTTTGACTCCTTCTCGTTGCCTGCTAGGGATTGGATTCTCATCAACCTTCAACAGCACTGGACAGTCATGGGCCAGGACTGGGCGCTTATTTTTGGCATGGCATGTTGGTTCCTCTGGACATGGAGGAACAAGTCTCTTTTTGATCAGCGATTTACTTGGCCTTCCTCACCCGTTTTCCACATTTTGTCTTTTGTAGGTCAGATACCTCAGTTTACTGAGTGGCAGCGCCGGGCCAATGCCGACATTTGTCCCCGCCAGGAGTAGCTCATCGGTTGGAGCAAACCGCCGCTAGGGTGGGTTAAATTAAATACAGCTGGCGCCTGCAATCGCGCCCAACGCTCGGCTACAGCAGGGGGCCTCATTCGGGATAGTGACGACAGTTGGCTTGGAGGTTTCACCCAGAACCTCGGATGGTGCGCTGTGTTATCAGCAGAACTCTGGGGCGTCTTCACTGGCCTCTCGCTAGCTTGGCGTCTGGGCTTTCGTAGGAGAGAGCTGGAAGTGAATTCGCTCGTGGTGCATACGATCCTCTCTTCGCCGGATCACCGCTCCCAGACCCTCCACCCTATAATCATGGGTATCTTGGAGTTGGTCACAAAGAACTGGTCTATTGTTCATTAATACGTTTACCGAGAAAGCAACAGATGTGCTGACTGGCTCGCTACCCAGACTGTTCAATCCGACATTAGAGTCACATATTTTGTCACTACACCTACAAGGTGCCATCGTATTTTATGTTTTCCGTTAAACCAAAAAAAACTAATTTTATAAATTCAATTCCAACTACTTTTTTGTCTTTTAAACTAAACAAGTCGCGTTTTAAACTGGAACTCGATCGGAAACAAAAGATTCCAACCTCATCTTCACACGCAAATGTAATCTTCTAGTATTATCCAGGTTGTTCCCTTTCAAATTTGTACCTTTCAACGTTAGTAAAGTCAAAACCTAGTTTGATCCCACGTTTGTAATTAAATGTCGTAAAGTAAAATTAGAAAGGGCACAACTAACCCACCAAACTTTGGAGCAATCAAAGTTGTGTTTGACTCTCGTGACAGTAACTAAATACCAGATAAAGCCATTGAAAAGGCACTGGAAAGTTAGTATTAAACTTCAGGATAAGACGTGATATCATTAAATGGACCGACATGTTCTTGGTCCAAACATAAAATAAAATATCAACTGATCAAACACATAAAGCAGCTCGATGATCAACTCCTCTCAAGTCTTTTTCTGCTAATTTTCTGCCATGAAAATGTTAAACATCTAAAGATAAGAACTTGGTTAAACATAATTTAATTCTTTAGTTTTGTATCAACTTTAACAGATTTTTTATAATTGACCAGACATATTTTTTTTGTCAAAACCGGACTTGATCGACCGAGCTTATTCGGTTGATTTAAAGCTGAATCTGGAATGTTTTACCAAGCAGCATACTAACAAAATTATGAAACTTCGAAATCCTTGCAACAACAGTGATAGCTTGCACATGTAACTCAAAACCCCAGAAGCAATATGACCATTTCATACAAAGTAAACAAGTCCCAGGCATAGTGCAACAAATTTTTTCTACATTACCATTTTAGCATACTAAAGTTTTCCTGCAAATGGTTACAAATTCTAAATTACCAAGACAAGTCTAATACGTATGCAGTTATCTCTGAACTGTTGATTCTAAACTATCACAGAAGAGTTTTTTTTCCTGGATCTTTTCATCTTCTAATTGTTTCCCACCTCTTTGACATGTAACGCTCTGACTTCCGATCAACTATTGGGTGCAGACAGAGGGTTGAGAAATCGTCGGACATCTGTTTCACCCGGATGACAGACCTGGCCTAAATAGAGTTACAGTGAGCAGCAATGAGGACTTTCCTGCAGACATTTTCTGCTTTAGAGGAACAGAAAATTACAATCTCAACTTTCTTATCAGATTGAAATATATAGATTGAAAGCAGAAAAATGTCATAACCTTGATTTGAGTATTTCATTACACTTCAGCTCTAGCATAAGGGCTTGAAAACAAGAAGTGAGGAGAATCCTATCATCTTGCCTTGAACGTGAAAGGGTATATTTAACTATCAGGTTGCCAGGTAGCGACTGCATTTACAATACGACCCTTCCAACCTTGAAGCAACCACTGACTATCTTCATCAATGACAAAATCCTCATGGTAGAGTGCATTCACCTTCTCCTTTGCTGTCTTTAAGATTTCCTGGTTCAAAGGAAGTTGCCTAAACCCAGCCCTTAGAACCCGAGCATGCCACTGCTTGTATGTCTCAGGTCTTTCAATTCTTTCGACACCTTCACAAGCAATAACATTCATTGCCTCGCGGCCAAAGATTTCTCTCTCGATCAACATCCTCTCTGAAATCTCACGAGGTACATTAGTTTCCAGCATATCAAACAAAGTAGAGTAGTGGAATAGAGCTTCCCGGAAACGTGTGAGAAAGAACGGTGCACTGTAGGCGCCGTTCACAACCCCAAGTATAAATACATCTGGATTCATCTTCCTGATTAGATCGAGGACAATATTTCTTGGACTTTCCACCACAACGGTCTCGTCTAGTACATTTCTCAATCTATACAAAGAGTTTACCACAAGCACCTCATCTCTATCAATTTTGAGATCCTCAATTTGAATGGTGCTCCACTTCTGTGCTATGGCATTAAACTCAAATGGTACATTGTAAGTCTTTGCATAGTTTGCTAAGCGGTTTCCTGTCTCCTCAACTCTTTCTGCTGGTCGGAAACCTGGTCGTGGGAAATCGATTCCAGTAATTCGAAGTTTTGGAGGTCCACCAGGTCTAGATGAGAGACGATGAATGAGGCAAGGCCATTGAAAGCCATAATAAATACCAAAATCAACAATATGAATACTTGTTGCTTTTTCAGCAAGATTCATAATGGATTTATTTGAAAAGAAATTTGACAGCTTCCGAAAAGGGCATGCAACAAGATACAAATGGTAAGCTTTCAAAATAACAGCTGCTGAACTTTGCTGAGTAATAAGTGCTTCATAGATTTTGGTTCCTGAGCCAGCCAATCGTGCCTCAAGGCCATCAGCGAAAATGTGTGCCAGTCTTTGCATTCCATCACCTGTAGAAGAAGAGTTCTGTCTGATTTGCTTTAATAGATTGTTTGCATTCCGACGATCATCTGCTGCAACAGCTTGGGCACAAAGGGTCAAGAGCGTTCTCAAATCTACCACATTCCTTTTGCCCCCCTGCTTCTTACCCCGAGGTCTTCCACCATTTGAACCTTTTGCTTGTCCATTTTGCCTTGTACCTCTATTTTTACCACTCTGCAAAGCTTCACGAAGAGCAGCTTCATTTTTGCAACCGAGCAATAATGCGTCAAAATCTTCAGAACTCAATGGTGATTCAGTATAAATGGCGGACTGTTTGTTGCTCCTGCCTCCTTCTGAATTTAAATCAACAGGATGAGGATTCTTTTTTCCTCTCAAGACTTCAGCAGAATGCCAAGTCTCACCCTTGTACTCCTCCTCCACTACCACATCTTTAACCTCTTCTTTCAGGTCTTTATGAAACAGTTCATCTTTCTCCATATCAAGGAGACCACCACGTGGAATGAACTTACTTGCCTCCTCAAACCCTTTCTTAAATTGCATAACAGAATCATTATCAGTGAAGATCTTTGAAATCCTAAGAGTACTAACGGCAGAATCAGTAAATCCATCAGTAACAGTACCCGGGCTGTTCACTGAGCCATAGGATGATTTGGAAGCAGACTGAGAAGTATGCCTCGAGAATCTATTGTCAGTTGAATCATGACTTGATGCAGGATCAACCGAGCTACTACTGGTGGTAGTTGAACTACTAGTACTTGTGTCATTGCTCAAACATAAATCACGATTTTCTTCTGGGCTTACATGGTTTTGCTCAAACTGAGATACAGGCTCACAATTTGATGCAGGAGGATATTTTTGGCCAATAAGCTCATACAAAGTCTTCTCAGCAGCTTGAAGTGCTGCAGAAGACTCTTGAAACATACAGGTCTTCTCTTCCATATCTTCTTCCAAGAGCATCTCATTGATATACTTCAGAACCACATCACTAACATCAAAATCATCATTTAATTCTCCCGCTTGACTCGTGCTAACAGACACGACTACATTGTCAGCAGTTGAATCCGGAGGCGTTGGAGGAATTTCGGTACAACTTTGGTCCAAAAAAACTTCTCCCAATCTAAATCCGTTAGTTAGATTCTGATCCAAAACATTAGCATTGGTTTCACTGTGCAATTTCAGTTTACTTACACAACCATATAATCTTCTTACAGATTGATCCATGACCATCAAAACAGTAAAAGTTATCAACACCAACAGACACCCAGTAACCAAAATTCCGATTAAACCCACAATCTGAAATCCAATCAACAGCAAGAACCCAAAATATTCCAACTTTCACGAGCACTATCCACCACCCTAGAACCCAGCAAGATCTGAATTTTGAGAATCAAAACCAAGAAGGACAGACCTTTTTCTGTTCACAATAATTTCAGCCAAGAAATTTAGCTTCCTAATTAGTATCAGCTGACACTGATCGCCAAACTCCAAAATTTTATCTGAATGCAACAGAAAATATTAGAAAAG
The DNA here is from genome assembly GCA_026413385.1 of Erythroxylum gracilipes. Lineage (NCBI taxonomy): Eukaryota > Viridiplantae > Streptophyta > Magnoliopsida > Malpighiales > Erythroxylaceae > Erythroxylum > Erythroxylum gracilipes. Next base: position 31,249,226 of record JANZLC010000003.1, read on the forward strand.
CCACCAATAAGCGAACAATTAAACATAGTTCTTCGATTAGAAACACACAGACCGGAAAGGAAAAAGCAAACAGAAAAGAAACCAAAAGACAAATAACAAAAAAAGCCAATAGAGAACATGAAGACCCAATGATTAGCTCCTCTCTACAAGAGAATAAAACAGTAAGCCAACTTAAAAAGAACATGGGAAATTCAAAGACAAAATCCTTGATGAACTAAAACAACTTATTACCTCAAAAAACTCTAAGCCCATCTCAGATGAGACGTGAAGAAATGGAATCACCTTAACAAGCACAAGAACGTGAACACAGAGAATCAAAAAATGGTTGTTTTATCCACTCTGGAACGCTACAGAAGGAAAAGTAGACTCAAAATTGTTAGACATAAACATTTGCAGCAGAAATTTTAGGTGACAGAGGACTGTTCAAAGAGTCTAAGCCTCACAGTCAATATCTTCTGAGCCCATTTATTCTTGTTCGTGCGCGCTTTGGTGTGATGTAAGGTAGTTGAAGCCTCCTGCTTCACGGTTTTATGTAGCCAGCTTGCTTGAATTTTTCTTTTTCTTTTCTTTTCTTCGCTTTTCACTCATGATTCAAAATGACTAAATTTAGATGTAATTGAACCGAAAAAGGTTAAACTTTTTAAATAAAATGTAATTTAAATTTTATAAATAAAATATTTCTTCCCTTAATTTAATTAAATATTGTTAATTTAAATTTTATATGTAATATTATGAGAACGATACTAAGACATATTTATTAATCAAATAAAATTCTGAGTGTGTGTGTATATATATATATATATATATATATAAATTATGCATATTCAATTTAAGTAATTATTAAACTCACTTACTTTTAAAAAATCAAGTCTTTAATATTTAAACATATTATTAATTAAAATTTTAAGTATATCTATTAATTCATTAATTATATCTTCCATTTATAAAAACTTAGTGTTTAACATTTCAAAATATTTTTAAAATTATAAATGCAGATAATAGGTCATAATTATGTTTATAGTCTAGAATTAAAATTTTGATTGTTACATCAATTGTATAGTCAATTTAAATAATCATTATAGTCGTTTACAATTAAAATCAAGTCATTAATATTTCAAAATATTATTAATTAAACTTTTAAATATATATATATTTATTTATTTAAAATGATATATATATATATATATATATATTCCATCCATAAAAAGAAATAAACTCAGCCTTTATCACTCGAAAATATTTAATACACTTGAAGAGTGCCGAGTTAAATTATTTATAACAAAATAAAATGTAAATGAATGTAAAATTATAAAATTATTGTTTGAGAGGATAAAATGGTTTATAATATAAATATAGTGAAATATTATTTAGAAGAAGAATTTATAATGTGATATAGTGAAATTTTGTTTATTATTTTACACTTCATCTTAAATTTTCCAAATCGGAGATAAATTATTTTTACTGTTTATGATAAAATGAGATCTAATAAAAGAGAAAAGTTTCACGTTACATTTCATTGCATCATAAAAAATAAAAATAAGTTAACAGCCATTTGAGAGGTTTAGAATGAAATATAAAATAATAAATAATATTTACTTATATTATATTATGAACTATTTTTTAAAATAATATTTTATTATATTATATTATGATTTTTTTTAAAACAATATTTCTCACTATTATATATAAACCCTTCTATTCGTATTAAATAATAATTTGTTAATATTCTATTTTATTATAAGGGCCTACTGTTAAATATATTAAGTATGATTAAATAAGAAAGTGGTGTCAGGAATCAGGATTAAGCAGGCCGAGCGTGAACCTTGATTGTTTCTGTCGCTGTCATCGCTGGTTTGTCTTTTCATGCTTTATTCTAGATGCATCCTGGAAATTGCAGGCTTCTTCTGTCCTTTACCAGCCTAATTGAAATAGACTCCATCTCAATGGACCATATCTAAAAAGGTAAGGTGAATCACTGAAATCCCTGGGCATTATTTCAAAGAACAAGGAACTTAGACGTAAGAATGTGATAAGAAAAAAGAGGTTTGTTGAAAAGATTATACCAAAACTATGAGAATATATGCTAAACTATTATAATGGAAGAAATGGTACAAAACCTTTAGAGTTTTTATAATTTTTTATCTGATTTATTTTAACATTAATTAGTTAAAATTTTGATTAAAATTAATTTTAACAGATTCACTCTAATTGATAAAATGATTTTGTTTTAGACTTAGATTCAGATTAATATCAAAATCAACTGATCGAGCTTATTATCAGGAAATGTTTGTTTTGAAGTAATGAAAAAAAAAGAGTATAAATATGGAATGAAAATTTGTGTTTGGAATCAATAGAAGTGATATTTTTATTCTTCCATTTTCAGCAATACTCTATTTCTTTATATTATCAAAAAAATAAGATTTATTATTAACTATATTTCATTTGCATTTCTTACTAAATTTATGTAATTTCTCATTCTCATTATCTTTTATAAGCTAGCAATCTAATATTTATTCGGACCGTTATGCAGACTTGACGCTTTCGGGGATGCGATTTGTCTTATAGTACCAATAACCTTTGGACATCATTATTATAATTATGAATTTGATGAGCTAAAAACACCATTTTTAATGACATGCTAGAAGTTAAAAGCAAGTGTAGAGAATGAAAACGAAAGTAAAAGGAATGGATAACGATTGAATTTATGAGGCCATGATGAAAGCCCCAATGTGAAATCCTACCATTACTAATCATAGAATAAGCCACCAGTTGAAATTGGTCGAGTAGACTAGGCGTAGGACAGCCATTATCCCATGTGATGGTTTGACCCTCGAAAGTTACTGAAAACTGATAATGGACCCAGAGGTCAGAGCATGTGAGCGCTATGATTCCTAGTGGTTGGGACCACAATCTGATTTAGACCTGACAATTACGAGTCTGAACCAGGACCAACTGGACTACCTTCGAGTAAGCAGGTTCGCCTTTGGTTTGGCTGCCTGAAAATTGGCACATGCCATGACGGTAGCCGAAACTAGCTGCCTTATTAATTTTTTTGGTGAGAAGGAAATAAGACATAGGCCTAATGCCTTAAAAACGGTACAGAAGAAGCATCATTTGTCAGGAGTGGACGTAGTCCTTAAACAGGAGATTCTGAAATAGACCTACTATGAGAATGAGAGGTGTCTTTTTTTGCTAAAAAATCGACACATTAGTTAATCTCTCGAAAGATATAGGCAATAGAACAATCTCAATCTCGCTTCAACAACAATTCTTCTGTAGCAAGGCTCCAGCCAAGTCTACGATGAAGCGCTATAAGCTCAGTGAGCATGCTAGTGGCAGAACCAAGGAATCCTGAGAAACCGACCAACTAGCTGCCTTATTAATGAGTTTGGCTCTCTTTCGATTTTTTAATTAAATTAAAATTTTACAAAAATTAATTTAACTTTTAAAACATAATTTAACTTTTAAAACATTTTTGTCAAAATCAGATTGTATTAGTAACTAAATATGCATTATTCAGTAATGATTAATATAATGTAATTATTTATCTTGCATTAGTTTATTTCAATAATTTATTTTTAATTTATAAATTCTAAATATATTAAGATTTATATAAATAATAAAATTGACTCTAACAATATATATATATATAATAGTTTATTAATTAAATATCACAATTTTCTTGCCTTTTCAATTATCTATTTCTATATAATTTTATTTAATTATGTCATAAAATTAATTTGATTTATTTAATTATCATCAACTTAGATAAGTTTTTGTTTTAAATCATAATTAAAATGCCTTTAACAACTTAGAGAGTTAAAATAAAAAAACATTAAATTTATATAAAATTAAATTAAAATTTTACAATTTAATTATTATTTATTAAATTATATCATTTATATATTACTATATATAATTAAAATTTTATTATGTAAGGACTTGAAATATAATAACTTTAAATTTTACAATTGTCAAAAAGATAATAATAATAATCTTTTCAATAAAGTCTTTCTTAATTATCATTTACATAATCCATCGTCATCATCATGTCGGCTAAAGTATCCTGTTTTGGATTGAGACCTTATGGGTTATGGTCGTCCCAGGTCACAATCCGAGTGTTGTCTTATTTGGTCTGGAATATGCTTGGGGTTCAAGTAAACAGGTTCTGTTCATTTGATTATTTTTGTAATATTTATCTTTTTAAAAATAAAGAGTTAACTTAATAAATATATGAAAAAATATTCCACTAATTGGATTATAAATGCATGAGGTCATGTGCGGAAGAAAATCACTCAAAATTAGAAAAAAAATAAAAAATAAGCATAGGAATTACTTCAATGGTAGCTTTTAAAGCAGGCCTGTAGCCTACCAAATAATTAAATAGCCTAAGGTCCAGCACTTATTTTTTGATGGGCTTAATATTAAGAACTCAAAATATTGCTCCTCCACAAGAGACTTCACTAATAAATTGTGCCTTTTAACTCTACAGTTGTTTTTTTATTTATCAAGTATTGTCCTAAATAAGAGATCAAATTTTATGTTCTCATTTTTCAGTACCATTCTGTACCTTCTTTATCCTATCAATCTATTAAATATTAATAAATGGAAGAGATGAAAAAGATAGTGGGTAACACATAAAAACGGAAACAACCATCCTGTACTCCTGAAACAGTATCTCTAATGTGTATTGTTAGACTTTTTCGAACTTTACATTTCAACACAATTTTTATAGAATATTATTGTTGAATAGTTTTTACAGGTATCAAATTTTAGTAAAAAAATAATTTGCCTGCAAGGATCTATAAGTTTAAAAACATAAGCCTTGAGTGGAAAGTTGATTTACTAGGCTTCCGTCGGATTGAGCTCGAAGTGGATTCGATGGGGGTGCACCAGCTCCTGTCCTCTGTGCCCTCCAGCTCTCAGTCGGGCAACCCTCTCGTCATGGGTATCCGGGAACTCCTCAACCGGAACTGATCTGTTGTTCATCGCCATATCTTCCGAGAGGGCAACAGGTGTACGGACTGGCTCGCCGATCCGACGGGTTTGACTGACATTGACGTCACTTATCTTAATATACCACCTCTAGGGTGTCATAGTCTCCTCATCGAGAATTTGCTGGAGTTTAGTTTTCCCCAACTCATTTAATTTCGGTGTTTTTATCCCTTTAAGCAAAAAAAAAAAAAAATGGTAGTCACATTGTGGTTACTAACGTTTTATATGTCATGAGCAAAGTAAAAGAAAAGGTTGTTACTTTGTCTCTTTTTTGCTTTTTATGTTTATGAATATCAAAAGTAGACTTTTATAAAAATAAAATGAGACAAAATAAAGATAGATTAAGGGTAGGTCTTAAACAGGTGTTCTTTCAGCTCTTTCTCATAGTCGAGTCTAATGGTAAAACGCAGAAGAAGAAAATTTACCTTGTGATTATAATTGCATATAAATGAAATTTAATTATTACCAACTTAACCAGTTTTCTATTATTACTGTTTTATTATTCTTTTTAAGATTAGTACTTAAAATCAACGTAAAAATTAGATATTATACTAAATTTCTTATTGTCAATAACCTTTTTTTTTAATTTTGCTATCTACAATCTTTAAATTTTTAACTTCACTCAATTTAATTCAAGAGTCGATTCAATTTGGAAAAATAAAATAAAATATGGTTATGTTAACTATATCTTAAATTAAATTTCAGGTAGGGTGGGCTTTGTTTCAGCCATTACATTTTATATCTGTAATTCTGTATACTTTCCGTGCCAAACAAAACTTCGTGTCCGAAACCTTTAGACACAGCACAAATATTCATTGCAAGACAGCCTATTTTTAAACAGTTGGATGTTCGATCTAGCTGGTCCAAATTTGAATCCAAAATTATAAAATTTTAGATTTTATATTCGAGAATTTCTTTAAATTTCATATTAAGTTCAAATTTATTTAAGAAACTTTAGGTTAAAATTGGGCCAATGATTATAACAACATCAAAGACCAGACAAACTTGTAATAATCCATACTTGTAACACCAGTTATGGCAACGTTAGCAAAAGGAAAGAAACATTAAAGGTAATATCAAGACTTAAAGGGACACTGGTTCATATAAAAGAATGATAATAGGAATGAGAATAAATATAGTGAAGACTTAAAGGGACACTGGTTCATATAAAAGAATGATAATAGGAATGAGAATGAATATAGTGAAGAATGAGAATGAATATTATCATTATAGTTTCATTCTCATTATAGTTATGGTAGTTGGTTAAGAGAAAGAAATGATTTATATTATTATTAATAGTGTTAGTTTGTAAAAATATTAAGAAATAAATTTTAATTATATTGTAATTAATTAATTACAATATTTTAATTAATGAATGAATTATATTTGAATTAATTATATTGTAACTAATTAATTAATTATATTTTAATTAACGAATGAATTATTATTAGTTAAAGAATATTAAACCTTACTAAACCAGAAAAAATCAAGTACTGCTCTGGGTCACACGGTTAGAATAAATAAAGATGACAAAGGTACTATATTAAAAAACAAAAGATATTGGAGGAATGACTCTCATTCTTCTCATAATGGAAAGGAATGGATCAATGTCAAAAAATTAGGAATAAAAGTATAATTCATACAATTGTAAGCTCTTATCAAATTTTATTTTTTATTTCATACCTATTCTTCTCTCCTCGTACTCACCAAACAAGCACACTTTTATTATTAAGTTTAGCAATTTTAATTCTAACCCAGTTCAAGACTTATTATTAGGTTTAAGAATTTTAATTCTAACCCAGTTCAAGACTTATTATTAGGTTTAAGAAATTTTAGGTTGAAATTGGGCTAACAATTCTAACAACTTCAAAGACCAGACAAACTTGTAATAATCCATAATTGTAACACCAGTTATGACAATATTAGCAAAGAGAAAGAAACATTACAAGGTAATGTCAAGACTTATTGCTAGGTTTAACAATTTTAATTTTAATTTTATTACAACTCTCTTCTTAAAATAAGGGACACACTATTTGTTTCTTGTAAAACAAACTCTCCACGATGGTTGATGGTTGCGTGATTGTTTCATACAGATTAGCGAAAACTTGGTTCTTACGGGATCTATCAGTCACTTAGCCATCTTTGAAAGCAAATAGAAGAGCTGTTCCACGGTCACATAGTGGTTACGTGCTGGGAACGAATTAACGAAGTATTACCAGTAAAGATCCTAAACGAAGCATCACCAATATTTTCTTGCTATAAGCGTAGATTTGAAGATATTTATAGAGAAAAATGTAGCCCAAAAAGCATAAAAGTTGGTGCATAGATATAACAAAATCAATTTCATATAATCAAATTAAATTAATTAAGATTTAAATTTAAAATAATATTTTAAAATAAATAATTGAAAACGATATTATTCTCTTTTTTTTTAATAAAATCAACATTAGCGTAAAAAATAGACAAAGGCAGGGAAAGGAAAGAAAACTAACCCAAGCCAATAGGCTTACCCTGTACACCCGGAACCTAATAGCCTTTCTCTCTCAACAATAACAGAAGCCGAACAATCTGAATTTAAAATGGAGACTAA
>JANZLC010000003.1:31258814-31269603 GCA_026413385.1 Erythroxylum gracilipes
AATTAATTAATTAAAATATAATTAATTAAAATATTAAAATTAATTAATTAATTACAATATAGTTAATTAAAATATTATAATTAATTACATTATAATTAATTAAAAATAAATAAATAATTAGTTACAATATAATTAATTGAAATATAATTTATTGATTAATTAAAATACTTTAATTAATTAATTATAATATTCTAATTAATTAATTATTTTATTTTTTACAAACCAATCGCTGTCAATAGTAATGGTAATCATTCCTTCCTCTTAACCAACCATCATAATTATAATGATAATATCAATTCTCATTCTTCACTATATTTATTTTCATTCTTATTGTCATTCTTTTCGTACAAACTAACCGCCCTCTTATTGTTGTTTTCTCAATTGGACAAGCTTATTGTGTTCCAGGAACTAAATCAATGAATGACAAAGTAAAAAAAAAATTGTGAAATGTGTTAGTTACCTTTATTCCATCAAATCATTTACAATGAATCATGCAAGTGTGAAGATTGTTACACCAATTTGAAACATTTGTACAATTGTTCTTGTTCCCTGTTCCTGTCGATGTTAGCTTCATCTTCATCAAACGGACGCCTTCACCCCCGTTCCTAAGTCGCAGGAGCATCTGTAATATTAAGAGTAGCAGCTTCGTTCTTGCTATGTTGCTTGAATTGAAGCTGAGACCAGTACGCATGAGCAGCCAGGACTCTGTCCAAGAGCTCCTGCGGCACCGGTTCACCCCTTCTCTGTTGCGGGGCGATCTTTGCCGTGTGAACTAATGTCTTCCACTTGTCCTGCAAACATAGCATTCATATCTATCATCGAAATTTAGGAAGTAAAATTATTGCTTCTAAGATAAAAAATTATTAAAAGATCTCTTATCAAGACATAAGAAACTCGGTTCCAATGTGATAGCAAATGAAAATTATAGGTCCTAATGGAGTCTAAGAAACAAAAAAGAAAGCAAATCTATTTATCTGAGACAAAAAGCTCTTACTAAAGTTAGCACTTATGCTGCATCCACAAATCCAACAAATCCACAGATTGAAGATAGAAATATTACCTTCAAGTCCACATAGGTCCTATGGTTAGCGTTTTCAAAAGATTGCATCTTAACGTCACGCCACCTGAAAAGTGCCAAAAATTTTAAATACCTAAGCAACGGGACAGAAGGCACATAATGGAACAGGCACCAAGAAAAAAGATACCTTCCAGTTCCAAGTTCCTCAACAGCCGTCACTAGTGCTTCTACTTCTGAAACAGAGAATGGTCTCCTAGTTCGACGCTTTACAACTGCAGTTCGCCTAGGTTTCTGGTTTATTGGAACCACAGCAATCGCCTCAGCACTCATTTGGGGGACTGCAACCAGAGCACTAGAATCTGGCAGTGTTCTGTCAGTTAGTATGTCAGTATAAGAGGAAACTGATTCATGATTATTCTCGATATCATTGTCAGGATCAAGTGGAGGAGGAGGATCAGCTAACATATCAGAAATTCCCGAATCTAAAACTGGAGAGGCTGGAGACCTACAAAAACATTAGAAATAGGAGGATCACTGTGATAAACAGTCAATCAACGAAACACAACTATGAATATAAGTGAGTGGCAATGACAAACCAAATCTAGAGAAAATTCATTTTGGAGAACACACAATGGTAGACGCCGTATTAAATCTTAACAACAGAAAAGTGAAGTAACTTTTTTCATTTTCTTCTTAAAATAGAAGGAACTTCTGATTTACCTTGATATTGGTTGAGGTATGTGAAATGGTAGTAAAGAGGGAGGATCATCATTACACACTAGAGTAGAAGCTTGAGCAGGAGTAGGCTCCAATGAGAAACCCAGGCTATTGAGATTTTCATCAGAAGTTATGCCAGTTTGCAACAGGGTTCTGTTATCATCTCTGACCTTTTTCTCATGAAAAAGCACCTCAACATGTAAACCACCTCCAAACGCAGCAGTCACAGCCTCCATAATTGTCCTCTAAAGAAATTCAAATAACAAAATAAGGAAGGAGGAATTAAGAAATCATCAATTGGTCGGAAGATAAGTTATACAACAATTATATCATAACCCTTCTCATGGAAAATAGACTATAAAAAAGAAGAGACAATGAAAGTGAGAATGTTGGCATCCATAAGGTGTCCCAACTGCAATTTCCAATAAAATAAGACCGCATTTTTATACCTTAAGGTGACCAACAGTTGCAGTTTCTGGGACCTCAAAATAAAGTTCTGGTATCCTGAAGGACTTAATATTGAGCTTCACTGCACAGAGGAATTAATCACATATAAGGCCTCCGAATGCTAGATTAATTCATACCATAAAGAGTTAATGTAACACGATCTCTAGTACCATGAGAATCCTCAGATGGGTTAGATGATTGACGACCTGCAACTGGAGACGATACCCCATTTGCTGCATATTTCAAATGTAGCCTTTTAGCAAAACCATGAAGCATAAGTAGCGTGAACTTCACCGGTTGAGTAGAACGTTAAACAAAATACCTCCAAGAAACATTGCAGATGAGCCATTCTTGTCTCTATTCATGCCCTTTTCAGGTGAATTACACACACTCTCACTGCTAAACCCCCGATCAGAAGCAATAATCAGGCCGCGCTTGGAGAACTTCCTCCTTTTGTGAAGATTTTCATGTTGGTAACTTACTCGACTGTAACTCAACTTCCTCTTGTGGCAAAGAGGCTTTACTCCATCTAAAGCTGATGGAAAGCAAATTTCAAATTTCAGAACAGTTTGAAATTAATATCCAGACACATAAATATTTGAAACCTTATAAGATAATTTGTTTAAGCAAGCCATCAAAACAACTTCTTACCAACTCTGGAATGCTCGTAATCCCTCAGTTTTGGAGCTATTTTCCAATACTTGGATGTTAGTAACTTCCTGATTCTTCGATCCCCAACCCAGGATGGAGACCTAAAAACCTTTCCTTTAGTCATAGATTTACTATAATGAGAAAAGTTTTCATCATCATCTCTAATACCTAACTTAACATAATTCCTGCACTGAAAGGAGGATTTTGGAATGTGGACCCGGCATGATGGAGATTGGGTGTTTCTATCTAGAATATTCAAGGCTGGGAATTTCACGTATAATCCCATAGGATCCTTTGGATTGGATGTATTGGCATTGGGCAAACCTCCAGTCTCCAGTGCATTTGCTTGTTGCTCTTTACCAAATCTACTATCTACATTACAGCCACAAGACTCTCTAGGATCAGAAGAACCTCCCTCTAGTTTTCCAGGGAAAGCTTCACGAGTAATCTTGTTAGTAGTAACTATGGGGTTCACATCCTTACTTATTTTATCTGATGAGTCTGAATTTGTGATTATTGAAAATTGTTCCAGTATGGAATTACTTGCATTGTTTTGGGATTCCTTCAGAAGAGATTTCCTATCCCTGTTTTGTGAGGCGAAAACAGGATTATATACACTTTCTTCACAGCTTCCCGGGTCAACGTACTCTTTTTTCAGCAGAGTATCTTCACCTTGTTCCAGTTTAACGGCAACATTACGAATGGCATGCAGCTTATTTGCTTCAGATGCATTACTGGAAGCAGAGGAACTTTCACTCTCCTCTAATAGCTTCCCTGCTAAAGAAGCAAGCAATTCAATTGCACATATCTGATTATCATCAACATTCTTTTGCAGCAGACGTCTCCCCTGGAAGCAAATGACATTAAGAAATGAGGCTTAAGAGAATGTAAACAGAAGGGTAATTGAAATGCTAACAAAACCAACAAGTATGTGTTACTTACTCTAGAAGATCTGGGAGCCCTCGGAAATGAAGGAACAAGGAAGCCATTGAAACCATGATATTGCTTCTTCAACACCATATCTTAACCATGCAAGTCATCAGCATTCATCAAACGTGAAGCATCGCCCTGGAAAGATACTTCAACACATCAAACACATAACGAATTAACTAATAAACCGTGCATAGGAAGTGCAACTGCAACTTTAACTGCCTAGTGCAAGAGAGAAATAGAATGATGCCCTCGTTAATTACATCCACAAAATGAATTAGCTTGCGTTGCATTACAGATGTATAAAGAAAATGTTGCATTACAGATCACGAGAGAAAAGAAAATGATTAAGTGATAATGTCATCTGAAAAACTTGCCACAATATAAGATTCAGGATGCTTTAAATGAACAATTTATATAGCCAACATAGCTGCCTCACCGATTTCTTGAACCGGGAAAACTGGGTTCTACATAACATCCCATTAAGATAATAATAATTAAAAATAAAATTAAAAGGAAACAATTCAACAGAGAAGATCTTGACTTGATTAAAACTATATGAACTGAATCATAAGCATTCCTCGGGAATGAAAAGGGAAAATTCCGAAGAATTACTAGAAATAAGTTCCAATTAGCTGTTCTTGATTCAAGAATCATAGTAACAAGAGATCTTGAAAACCACAGATTGGATATCAATTATGTCCATAAAAAATAAACGTAGAAAGCAGAAAACTCAGTTTCAGAAGCTAAAAACAAATTCTATCTATGATTGCCGAATCTGTACGCACTTTGATGCAAATCCATTAACGATTTTATACTTTAAAACAGAGAAAAACAAAACCAACAATTGAGAGAATCCTTTAAACCCACATACTCAAGATAGAGAGAGAAAAAAAATTCTAAATTCCCGCCCAAAATCCAACTCCAATTGCAACAACTGAACTTTCCCGCGACGTGATCGCGATCTCAATTTTCAATTAAGTAATCGTTTCTCTAAACCCCAAAAACCCTCAGGATGTTCAAATTCGGAGTCAGATTGAAAGTCTCTGAACATAACTCGCAGCGAAACAAACATGAAGGCATCTAATTTAACGGAAAAAAATCGAAATTCGACTCACTTACCGGATCGCAAACGATCTTCGGTGCAAAAAAAACACAGAGCTAGAAAAATCCTCCCAGAAATGCACCAAGTCGAAGAAGATCAAAGTTGGAGCAATCAATAACACTGAATTACAAGTTGGTGTCAAGGCAAAACGAAAAGAAAGCAACAGATTTCATATTCTATATCATTTTCTATGTATCTTGATCCTCAAACATCTCTCACGAGAAACACAAAGCTTGACAAAGCTCTATCCTTGTTCTTCTCTTTCTCTGTCAAAACCAAAACCACCATAGAACAGTAGCTTAAACCCCCTCCCCCTCCCCCTCTCTCTCTCGCTCCCCTTGTATGAGTTTTTAAGTTTTAAGTTTAACCACAAAGCCAAAGGGCACTTATGTCCGAGCAATTCCTCTCTCTCTCTCTTGAAATATTCAAGACGCAGATGGGTTTTTGCCACGTGGCACATTATTTTGTTTTCGTAGTTGTTTATTTTTAAATAGGATAATAAATTGAAATTTTAAAATAATTTTATGTAAATATATTTTTAAAATTTTTTAATTAAGTTTACAAATTTTTAAAAATTAAAAACCTGATTTTAGTTAAGTGTTTAAATTTTTAATTTTTAAAAAATTAATTTAATAATATGTGTTAGATAGAATAACAAAAAATTAATATTTAAAAATTTACGTAGTATTTTATTTTCTATATATTATTAGAGCATTAAATAAATATATATTTTAAATACATAAACACTATTATCTTTTTCACATAAAATCCAAAAACTATATTGATAAAAAATAAAGAGTGATATAATCCCTTCAAATTATAATGTTTATATTAGTTTGTTAGTTATATTAATAAAAGATATTCTTTTAGTTGAGTTTTTTATTTTTAAAAATTTTAACACAACTAGAAATTTGAAAAAAATATACACTAACATGACAAATTAAGAATATTTTAATTTGTTATAATTTAAAAAATTATAATTTACTTTTTGATATCATTTAATTATCCATTTCTTTTGTTATAAAACATATTTTATTACTTTCTATTTATTTTTATTCAAAATAATACAATCTTAAAATTCTTCTTTATTTAATTTATTTTTAATTTTTATTCAAAACAATCCAAAATTAAAATTCTCCATTTCTAATATGATGTTTTTAAAATTATAAATAAATGAAAATTTAATAATATAGTTATATAACAAATAAATAATGATTTTTAGTGACCTGCAAATTTGAAAAGAAAATTAAATCACAGAATTATTAACCGAAAATAAATTATTATTTTTATTTATAAGCATATTCTTTCTTGCACCGTACTGTGCGGGCCCACAAATTTTTGGGATAAGGGAAAAAAAATGTTGGAAGAACGTACGGGACTGAAAATGAAAGACTCGATTCAACATGGAGCTTTTATGAGCTGTCCAAGAGATTAGAATTTGTGGAGGAGGTGCAATTTGATCTCGCTGAACATAATCCATTCAGTTTTAGAATCCGAAGGATATTCCTAAAATTCCATTTTTTTAATGCTTTAGTCTTAAATAATATTTGCATGAGATATATTCATATAATTATTACATTAGATATATTTATGTTGCTAAACAGAGGCAGATCTTAAAAAAACCTTTTTTTTAAATGACTGTCGGATAGTCAATTAATTTCTTAGAAAAAATTTTCTAAAAAATTTACAAAAAAACTTTATTGATAAAATCTATAAGTCTAACCAATCAGAAGTTAAGGTTAATTTAAATTAATATTTCTAAATTTAAAAAATTATCCTCTAACTAATAACTTACTAAACATATCACGTGTTCAAGACAATTTTTATTGAATAGTTATTTAAGATATTAAACTCTTGTAATTAAGAGGGTTTGAGATTGAAATTTTTATAATAATAAAATTCATAATTTTTATTTTAAGTATGTTAAATACAAATTATTTAAAAGATAATATATTAAAATTAAATAACGAATTTAGTTTAATTAATATTTATACATTTTAACATATTTCTATTTCTAGTCCACGGTAATCCAAACCATCACGATGAAAAGTAGACTGCGACGACAATTAGAAAGAGACTTTACTTCTAATTTGGAAAAAATGAAAGGTAAGAAGTAAGATACCAAAATATGACTTTAGTGGTTCGCCCACTAAGCAACCGAGTGGTAATGGATGAGCAAAGTACAACAACAACATTAGGAATCCTGTTGAGGGAAGGGTGTTGAAGAGTTTAGTGGTATGCACCATTATTAGAGAGGTTTCCAAATCAATAAAGAAACAGTAACGAGGACAATTACAAGAAAACAATATTATATTTATCGCTTAATTTTTAATATCTTAATTTAATTATTTAACAATTTTAATATTTTATTTTTTCCTTTAATGTTTTGTCCTTTTGGGTGGTGTATTATGGGCTCCAGATCTTCTGTCCAATTTTATAATGTCTTATTGTGTCTAGTAAATCTCAGCCATTTATTTATGCGGGTTCCGTGTAGGCTTCACATAAATAAACGTGAAGCCTGCATAAATAAATAATTGAGATTCACTGAACACAATAAGATAAACAGAAGATCTGGACTTTTTATTATGAGCCTAGAAGTTATCGAATAAAGTGGGTCTCACCTTCAAAAGTGTCTGCTTATCCGTTCCGTATAGACCAGTGAGCTTCAGCCAAATGTCAATTGAATGGTAGGACTAGATAAGTCCTAACACGTGTCAGTCACTTTGAGTGGAATGCCCCTTGAATTCCTAGGCTGGTTGGGAGTTCGGTTGTTTCGGTTGGCGAATGGTTTTACTTTTGTTCACGTTTTTATTTTCGTAGAATTGTAAACTAATGCAGTAATGTTATCTGTCAGTACACGAAACCATCGGCACACGAGAGGCTGAGGCTGCTCGTTCGGGTCCTTGAGGGTGATCCATAAGATGGGCAAAATGGGTAAATCCAATCTGATTTAAAATAAATAAAAATAATAATATTTTAATAAATAAAAATATTTTTTAGCAAATCCAATTAAATATTTAATTCAATTCAATTTAAAATTTTAAGAAACTGAAACAAATCTAATTTAAATTGACTTGTTTTTCTTAAAAAAATAAAATTTCTATTTGTTTTAAAATTTTCAATCTAAAATTCTTATTTATATAATGATAAACAATACTGATAAGTTTTTACCATAATATTTAATATTTAATAATTATTATTTTTTATTATAAATGTCATAAAAGTTAAGTATATTGTAACGGGATAATCACAGGTACTTAAGAAAAGATTTCTTAATTAATTTAAAGTCCAATTTTTAAATAATTAACTTTGGATTATTACAATAATTAGATAAGATATTTATGTAATTCTAAATAATACTAATATATGTTGATGATAGTTATTTAAGATGTGCTTAGTTCATTTAAGATAATGATAATAAAAATTATAATAAATATAGTGAAGAATTCTTCAGCATATTATAAAATATGAAGTATTCTTTTAAAAATAATACAAAAATACTTTTCATTTAAATGCTTATCCAATCTTAAACATCAAGGAGTTCCATAGTCCAGCTTAAATATAAAAAGAAAAAGTAAAATATTATCCATCAAGCCCAAGATCCAACCCAAGTATCATTAATTACAAAAGGGAGATCCAACCACTAATAATATTTTAACCTGCAAGCCCATTCTTTCTGAACATGACATAATACAAACGTCATTCAACCACTTGCACATGATAAAACACCGACAATTTCACGTGAAACGAAACCAAACTTGTGTTTTAGAGACTCTCGGTATCATTATAGTAGTCACTGTTTTGCATCAATACACTAAAGTTCTCAATGGTAGTTGAGTTAGTTGGCATGATAGTTAATATCGTTAAGTTTAAAGGAGAGAATCAAATGATGGAGAGTGAGTAAGTCACGGTGTCCCTGCCTTAGACCATGGAAAGTATACATGACCCTTTAATGGTGGACCAACTCGTGGTTCGTGCCTCTCATTTCTGGTCATTTGTTGAGTTTAAGTCGCACAAGATGTTATTCATACAAGAAATTTGTAAAGTCTGATTGGTCGAAAACAAGTTCGTGTTAAAGAAAAAATCCTCAATAAGAATTATTTTAAATCTATCTTTTAATTGTAAATTATTACTTCATCGAGTGAATTACATGAATCAAATAGTTTATAAATTATTAGGAGTATTTATTAAATTTGTTAATACTAATTAAGTCGAATATATTATTTAATTTTAAATTAATAACTTACAAATAAATTAAATAGAGTGTGATATTAATAAATCATTACATGCATGCGTTCGGTTATTTAATAATCTCCCAAAAAATAGTAGTTATAATTTCGCTAACTTTAAAGGAAAAAGAGCAGAAGAGAATATGAAAGTTGATATGCTGTGATTATAGTATTAACTATTAAGTCATGCATGGAAAAGGCAAAAAGTTGAAAGATATGATTCCAAATTTGCTTCCACCCGAAACTTCGAGCAATTTTTAAGGATTGCGTAAAGTTTAGTAAACGTATATACATATATTCATGTTGTTGGTTGTTCCTCTGGTAACATACATGCTAATATCGGTCCCCTTCTCCGACAAAATGGTCCAGCCGAAGACCGACCGGGCAAAATTTTGATGAAGGAAGCATGTCTTTTTTTCACGATCTTGTCTTGTCAAAACATATTTTATAAACTAACCTTTTGAATAAACTCTTTAAGTATATAAGAAATTACTTGCTGTGCAATTTAAGTAAATTAATTAATAAACTCATTAATTTAAGATAGAGATGGATTAATACTCAATTACTATTGTTTATGATAATCATTAATGATGTATTTACTTACCTTTTGTATTATTTATGTCAATAGAGCACATACCAAAAGCAGATTTGGTCTGAATTATTAATTTATCGGTTGTTCGTCTGGATATCCAATCCTAACGGCCCGGTTCAGTTATCACTGTGTTTATTTCAAGTGATAACTAGATATCCAACCCCAGTTACACTTGAGAAGAATTGTTAGAGTATCTCATATTAAGTTATTGACTAAACATGAAAATGTTAAAGGGTTTATAAGTGGTAAAACTCAACTATCTAAATGACTAGTTCTAGTCATTTTAGCAATGATCGATCCAAGCTCAATTCTTGTTAATAAGCTCTACACTCTACTCATATTAAAATTTCTAATATGGTATCAGAGCTGGTTTGATCCGAATTATTAATTTCCCGGTTGTTCATCTAGATGTCCAGTTCCAACAGTCCGGTCCGGTTACCACTGTGTTTATTTCAAGTGACAACTGGATGTTCAGTCCTAGTTGTACTTAAGGGGGAGCGTTATAGTATTTCATATTAACTAAACATGAAAATGTTAAAAGGTTTATAAGTTGTAAGGGTCAACTATCTAAATGACTAATTCTAATCATTTTGACAATAGTTTACCCAAATCCAATTATTGTTAATGAGCTTTACACTCTATCCATATTAAAAATTCTAATAATTTATGAAGGTTTATAAGATTTTTAGTATACTTAATTGTCTTAACTTTACCTGGTCATATAGCAAACAAGCCAATAATCTAACTTGTACAGGGTGTTTGGAAAGCCCTGAATTGAATTCAATCGTGGGATTGAATTCAATTCAGCTGTTTGGAACAATAAGAAATCTAAGAATTCAATCCCTGCATGAGTTGAAGCCCTCCTCTCTTTGTTATTTCAATTCACGTGATTATTCGCGTGAATTGAAATCCTCAAGTTGCTGGATTCTGCTTCAAAAGCTTCCGCACCTCTTCTCCTCATTTCCAACCCTTTCCTTTTCCTTAATAACAATAACAATTATTATTATTATTATTATTATTATTATTATAATAACCCATATATAATTTCAAAATTATAACACATAAAGAATAATTTATTTACATAATAATAATAAAACTAT
>JANZLC010000003.1:31269703-31285851 GCA_026413385.1 Erythroxylum gracilipes
AATTGTCTCACCAATTTCTTTCTCATTTAATTTCATTTTAATATTTCTAATTTTCATCAAAAGTTCGGGGTCCAACACATATAGTTAATTGATAAACTTATATGGTGTTTCATCTAGAATGGATGCACTAGTAGTACCAAAATCCCTAAAGTTAAATGTACAACTATATGCCTTCCTAAGTAACATAAAGGGCTATGATTATGTTTAGTCAGGAGAATGGAAAAGGTACTATTAGCTAAAAGATTATGGAAGATCTGTATGGACAAAGAAAACCTATGGATATGATGGATGTAAACCTACCAACATAAAGGCCAAAGCATCTGAACTATGGGAGCTATGCCAACTTAGTCGTACACCTTTTAGCATATTCTACTTATTAGAAGCTTTATGCAGAACTATATTAAGCATAAAATTAGCAATGGTAAAGAAAAAAATTGCTTTGACATTTGGCACACTTTTGTTCCTTTGTATAAGCTTAGAGACTTTAACATGGTTAAAGTAATTATTCCAATAAATACCAAGGTGGTAATATATTGAACAATAATTCCTGGTATTGGCCACTTTGCTCAATTAGAGGTTTTAATGACAACGCATCGTAATGCTAGTCAAAATAAACTAGACCTAAAATTGTAGTAGTAGTGAGTCTAGGTCGATCCCACAGAGAGTGTGTGTAAAGTTATTAAAATGAAAATAATTGGTATTTAGGTTTAAGGGGCTTAGTTTTTAAAATAAGAAAATAAAATAAAGCTAAACTAACTAACAAAAGCAATTTAAAGAAAACATGTAACAAATGATAAAAGTGGAAAATTCGGTAAGGACCCGGTTCTTTGGTTCAATCTTGGCCTACACCCTAATTAAACATATTTCAATGATTTGTTGTTCTCAAACCTCTCCTAGCAACTATTAATCGTGAGTTAATAAGTAACCCGATTTTTCCCTTAAGTAGTGTTTAATCAAGATACGATCGCTAATTAAACCTAACCACTGAATAACTTAGGATACTATCTCTAGATTCAATTGGATAGCAGCATTACGAATTAGAAAAACCGATTAATCAAGGCAACAACCATATATGATGCATCATTTAAACTAAGTTATGTTATCCTTAATGATTACGAACCATTAGTCGCTACAAATGAATTTTAACATAACAATCATAGATTATATTGAATATTCTAGCAACGGGTTTGTAATAAAACGATTAAATATCAAATGAACACATTAAAACCATCTTTTCACAATACCCAATGGGTTCATACACAAATAATCAGACTATATAGATAACACGATCATTCATACATGAAACCACCCAAATCCATACACATAGGCTAACACAATCAATTTATAAAGAGAGAAATAAAACAACAAATACAAAGATAACTACACTTAACCGAGTTGTTGGCATCGATGTCTCCTCCGAACCAACATCAGGAAGCTACCCCTTTATGGGTCTCTCAAGGTTGAGAGCTTGCTTCCAAAAACTAGCCCCCAAAGAATTTCCCAATCAAAGACCCATCGCTCCTTTTCTCTCGCTACTGTTCTTCTTAAAACTTCTGTTCTTTTTTTTAAAACCCACGGTTCCCACACATAATACCCTCCTGCCAAATGTCTGCGTTTTAAGCTGCTCCTTCCTTGGCTGTGTGCTACATGTTGGTCATGCTTCCAACATTCCTTGGCTATGTTGCTTTTTCGTTTTGGTCCTATCTAGCTTTTGATGTTTTGTTCTTCTTTCCTTTATCCATCTGTTGCTCGTCCATCATCCTTTGCTTCATACCATTAAATTGATGTTCATGCATGGCCCTCACATTCTTGCCTTCAGTTTCCATAATTCCATAATGCTTTTCCATTAAATTCACGTTGCTTTATACCTTAAACATGGCAGCTGACTTGCATGGGCATGAGCATCTCATGCCTTAATCTTCTTTGTATTTTCAATATATATCTCCTTTCTTAGCATTTCTTGTCTTCTTCTTGCTCTAATATTCTTCTCCTTGTTCTATGAAGACAAATGAGTGTGATCCTTCGGAAAATAACTCAATTATAATGCTTTCGACTCACTTTAGCTTCTTCGCTTCCAAATTGTTCATAAAATCAAATATGAACTAAATTGAGTATCCTAAGCATTTTCCTAGCAATAATCACTAAGTGCTATGGAGTAAAATCATAATCAATTAAGCACATATCATTTAAGAAATTATATAAATGCCTCCTAACTACTCTCTAGAGCCCTCCAACTTTGATAAAGAATAATAGAATCTTCATATTTCATTGAAGTTTACCAATTTCTCATGTAGGATAATTTTAATAGGACCTCAAACAGAATTGCAACCTATATATATTGATAAGGAACTCTTTAATAACATCCTTACATTCCTTTATTCTCTGGTTAGCTAGCTCCTTAAGACTTGATACAAGGGACAAACTCAAATTCCCTTTAACCAGTCATTTATGTGCACTTTGTAATAGTGAGCTAGAACATTTATGTCCACTTTGTAATAGTGACCTAGAATCTCATAAACATATATTCTTTTTTTTGGAAAAAGTAAAGAATTTAATTAATAATTAAGAAAGTGCTAAAACAATACATAAAAGAATAAGGAGGATACCCTTTGAAATTTTACAACCTCATTGCTTACTAAAGTAGTAGATGCCTAAGAATAAGGGAAGTTATAGTTTAGATTTCTTAAGGAGGAAACCAGATTAGGGTTACAGTTTTTGTCAATGTCCTTAAGAAAAATCAATTCCTTAACTCCATTGATCACCACTAAAATTAAAACCTTAGTAGAAGTAACCTTATTTGAAAATCTCCTCGAGTTCTTGTCTTTCCATATAATTTGTACACAGGTCCCCAAAGCTATTGTGTAAATTTGCATATAAGATTTTTAAAGCGTTGTCTAATCAGTGGGCCATTAGATAGTGAAGGAGAGTCAGTTCCCCTAAAAGGACCACAGACACTTTCTTTTCACTATTTCCCATATAGAGGCTCCTAATATACATTTAAAGAACATGTGATCATGAGATTCCTCTTACTCCAAACATAAAAGGAAAATTCTATCTAAATCTAAGTATCTCAATCTTTCTATGGTATTCAATTTTTTTTTATAGCTAGCCATAAGAGAAACGAAGTTTTGGGTAATAAACATTTGCTCCATACTATCTTATTCTAGTTAACTACAAGGTTTCTTCCTCTTAATATATCTTTGTAGAATTGTTTGACAAATTTTGGACTAACTTACCATTCCAAAAGTAGCTATCAAAAGTTGAGGGATTATGGGAAGAGTTAGGTTGTAAATCCTTTAGTCAGTCAGGGAGTGGCCATGAACTTCCACTAATTAGTGTACAAAATTTAACATTATGGGATAATTCAGCATAGCCCCTTATTTCCTACAGGAGTGGATTAATTGACCAAACCCAGACCAGTTATCAAACCACACAAAAGCATTTCTTCCATTACTAATTCTGCAAAAAATTCTTGGTTATACCATATCTCTCAACTATAACAGTTGATTCAAAAAGCATGAAAATGAGTATCTTTTTCCAACAGCCCATCTACTCCTTCCTTTAAGAAAGTAAGAATGCAACCACTTAACCTAAAGGTAGTTTCTATCCTTAAGTATCTACCATAGTCTTTTAAGATTTAATGTAAGGATTGTCGTATTGATAGAAAAGATGCCTAATTCACCTTCTTCTTTAGGGAAGCAAATGTCAACACTTTTGACTTTTGTAGGTCCCCTTTCACTATTGAAATGGCTCCATAAGAAATCCTTTAACATTCTTTCAAGGGTCTTAATAAGACTTTTAGAAAGAAACATATATGAGCTCTAGTATATATGAAGAGAAATAAGTACTAATTTGACTAGTTAAAGTTTACCAGTATAGGATAGAAACTTATTCACCCAAGACTTTATCCTTCTTTGGATTTTCTCAGAGGAGGTAGTCATTAATATTGAGTCTTTTAGTCAAGACCCAGAGTCCTAGATACAACATAGGGGAAGTTTCCTTTGCATTCCAATCGTTTCAGCAATATGTGATTCTATATGAGAAGCTTCCTTAGAAATTAAGAAGTGACTTTTATTGAAGTTGGTTTGCAATCTAGACATTCCCTTGAACTCTTCCAAGGCCCTCATCAATATTTAAAGTGAATCCAAGTGAACTCTACAAAATAATAGAGGATCAACCACCAAACACATGTTAGTTAAATCAATTTCTTGCATTTAGAGTGGAACTAGGGTTCAACCAAAATCAATGTTTCATAAGCCAATTAAGAGCTTCCATGCACAAGATGAAGAGATAGGGGGAGAGGGGACCCCTCTGTCTAAGCCCTCTTGCACTTGCTCCCTTAAAAGAATCAGAAGGACTTCCATTTACTAAAATAGAAAAGGATATAGATATGATACACTTCTTGATCCAATCAATAAAAATTCTAGAGAATCCAAACACCTCTAGTAGTCTTAGTAAGAAATCCTAACTTACATTATCAAAGGGTTTATAAAAATCCACCTTAATAGTAAAGTTTGGAGTGGAATTGCTCATTGAATACCCTTTGAGTAGTTCCTAGAAAATCAAAATGTTGTCACCAATATGCCTATTTCCCACGAATGCTCCTTAATTTTTGCTAAATAGATTTGATATAGCTTTTTTCAATTTAGCAACCAAAATTTTGGAAATGATTTTATAGAGGAAGTTAGTATAAGCTATAAATGTAAAATCACCAAAAAAAGAAGGGGCCTTTGGGAACTAAACAAATGAAGGTCATATTAATCTCTTTCAAAAGAGCACCAATATCAAAAAATTACAATATAACATTTTTAACCAATTGACCTATCAGTTCCCAGTATTTGTGAAAGAAATGACAAAACCTATTAGGACTAGGAGCTTTCATACCATTCATATTAAAAACTACTTCCTCTATCTCTTTATCCTCAACTGGTTTGGTTAAGAAGCAAAATCTTTAGGAGAAATTCTTTTCGAGATAAATTTACTCAGGTGATAAGTAGAAACTAAGGAAGGGCTTAAAGTTCCAAGCAGAGAAGGAAAAAATATCACAGCTTCCTACTAGAACTTAGATTTATCTTAAAGTAAGTAGCCATCACTAGAGATGATAGACCTGATCTTATTTTGATTCTCCTAGTAAGGATGGTATTGAAGAAAATTTAGAGCATTTGTCACCCTCCTTCAGCCAACTCACTCTAGCTCTCTCTTTGAGGAGAGAAGAGTGGATAGTAATAGCTTTTAGATAATTGGAGAGAAGCAATTTCTCTTTAGAAAGTAGAATGGGATCAATAAGAGAGAGAGACCTAATTGGGATTGAATAGAAGTAAGCTCATCCTTACATAATCTAGAGGCATTCAACAGCTTTAGGTCTTTCTAATAGCTTTCAATTTTTGGAAAAAAAAATTAATACCTACATAGTTCATGTATCACCACCATTACCTCCATATCCATCATTAAAATCATATTGTCCACCACCTCCTTAAAACTAAGGATTAATGCCACCTCTGCAGTAAAAAAGGTACTCTTTCTAATGGTGCCATATTATTTAATGTTAGAGAGATAGGACAACTCTGTGAAAATAAGATAGTATACACATTTCGTCATGTCAAATGTGGCCAAATTATGTTGAGCAGATAAAAACAATGATGGGATTGAATATATATGATTGTCATGTAACATTTGGCAGAATAATAGAAACTCTTAATCATATGTAGGAAATGCTCACTTGAACACACCAAACTTACTCATGATTTGCATGAACAATATGCTTCAGTTGCCTATTTTGTGGTTTTTATGATTGCATTTTTCTCATATTGTTGGACTAAATACTTATTGTTCAACACTTGGAAAAGCTATTTCTTTGTTTGATGAGGCAATGTATGATTCTTGAACCCCTTGGCATCACAAGGATTAGTAGCTTGAACATGCTATGCATTTAGTTTTTTCTTGTTTTAAAATTTGTAGTTAGTTTCTTATGATATCAGAGGGCTACTAAAATACTTAGAGAGAACAAGTTAAATGTCACAAATTTAATGGTTTTCTTCCTTCTTAACTTGATGTCAAGAAGTTGCATACATTCCTGAAGTAGATAGGATGAATTATAAGCTTTTCATGATTTCTAGATTAAACATTTCTTTTGTATATCTTTGTGAATAGGTGGGAAAACTTAGAATAACACCATGAGTTATAATTGGACACATTTTTGGAGGGAAAGAAATTTCTTGTTGATATGGATAACTATTACAAGGCATTAGGTTCAGTTGAGATGCATTCCTGATGATTCATCTATTTTATCTTCAATTTCACTTTGAATGTGAATATATTTTAGTGTTGCATCTGTCAATCAATTAGTGTTCAAATGATTACATATTAATCAATATTGGATGATTGGTCTAAATATGGAACATGAATTTGTGAATGATTTTGAGGTTAAATGGTTGCAGAGCATTGAGATTTCTTTGTTTCTGCAAATTGAAAGGTTAATTGCTATTGGTAATAAGAATATTGGACCTTACCATATGTTTATAGTGAGTCCATAGTCAAATTTATATTATTCATATTATATAAACTAGATTACTTTTTAAATGTACCAAAAACTCTATTATAGATCCAACCTAATTCTATCGTCGTCATTGTACTGTACTGACTCTTAATGTAATCAACTTGAAAGTTAAAAAATCCTTATGACTTTAGATTTTACCTTCCAATAATGCCTACCATTTATTTTTTAAGTTACATCTCTCCAAAACATTTTGTTGAATTGGGAAAGTTAAATGAAGGGTCTTGTGGATGGGTGAATAGGAGAATAGCTCCTTTTTTATCCTTTGAGTTCATGTTTTAAGATTAGTTGATTGATTAGGATAACTAAGAGTGTTAATATAATTTTGCAGCGACGACCTGAACTACCCAAATGATGTCTTCAACTAAAACTACATTAAATTCAAATAACGATTATTTGGTGTGTTATTATGGTTAAAAGCCTCGCTAAGAACTTTATAGAGTGATAATAACCTGTTAAGAAGATTTTATGGGTGCCCTAAATATCTTATAAGTTTATGTTTCGATACGGTAAAACTGTATGTATATATGTTTAATGTTTTTGTTGTTAATTATTAGTTATCTTTTAGGTTGGAAGATGTGAATTTTTTTTAAGTGGAATGTTGACAAATTTAGTGAGAGAGCCGTTGAAATAATTCATAAACTTAAGAACGACGTAGGTATTTTAAAGAAGGAGGCTCAACAAACCACAATTGCATCACATTAAACATTTGAACTTGAGGAACAAATAAAGCTAATGAAAAAAGACATTGTTTTATTGACAAAAGAGAAAATTGAGTTTAAATTTATTTTAGTGATTATCATGGTAGGGTTTTTTACTTATGGTGAGTGTTATAATATGGTTTGTTGTGAGCAACTGGAACCAAATTGTAGTATTTTGTTAAAAACATGAATTACGAAGAATGAAAAATGAAAATTCCTCATTTCAACTAAGTTGTAATATATTGTGCATTGTGTTTTGCCTTTATTGTTTTGTTATTGATGAAGTTACCTTAATAATGCCTAATTAATAGTTGTAAAAATCATCAAGAAGTATATACAAAAGTGATTATATAACAATAAACAATTGGAGAAACATATACAAAAGTGATTATATAACAACAAATAAATGGAGCAGTATATACAAAAGTGATTAAATGACGATAAATAACTGGAGCAATGTAAACAGAAGTGATTACATCACAATCTGTCCATATACAAAAGTGATTGGATCTATCTATCTATCTACAAAGGTGATTGAATGTATTAACTAAGTTCCAACAGCACATAGACAACATTAATGTAAAGTTTTCAAATCAACATCTTTCGAAAAAAAAGTTTGTGAATCAACCATATTACTTCCCTCATTTGCACTTGACTGAGAAGGTTGATCATGTACTAGTTAATTCATTGATGATCTCCTCCTCATTTCTTGAGTTTGTAACTATTGAGAAGTTATGCTAGGTTCTCCTTTAAAACTTAGACCTCTTGGTTCGAAAGACAACTTGAATGAATGTGGATCAACTTCTCCAAACTTTCGTTTACTACTTTGAGAAGAGTTACCAACATACAAACATACATCTTGTTAATAGCATTCATTTGTAAAAGTAATCAGTAATGTCATAAATGGTCATATACTCACAATATTGCTTTGTTGACTTGCTACGACAACATGTTAAGATTGTGAAGAGACGTCAAAGACATTCTAATAAATATAAATCAAAGAATGTAATAAATGATCATTAGATAGATGAAGCAATATTTAGTAATCAAATAATGTTTCATACCTATGGAGATTGCTAAGCAGGTTGAGTTGAGCCTTCATTCTTACATTTCTAGCATTGTGGCCAGAATTGCCATATTTTCTACATTTTTTTACTTGACCCTTTCAAGTCAATTTGTTTGGATTTTTCAAATTAACAGGCTCATATATGCCTCTCCTTCTAACTATTTTAGATCTTCCTGGCATAACTCTTTTGGGTGGAGGGTTTATTAGTTCAGCATCAACAGTAGGCCAAAAAATTAGACCTTGAATAGGTTACAATACATGCTCACACAATGCCAGGAATTTGGACTTCTTTTAGCAATCATCCACAAATGCCTCTAGCTGTTACTTGGAGTGGTGAACAACACTTATAACATGCTTGCAAGGATATCCATAAAGCTTCCATTCCTGACAACTACATGATTGGTGTCTACCAATCCTTACAATATGCTTGCCATCACCTTTGGAAACTTCATATGCTCCATCGCCATTCAAAACTATTCTCCACTACATTGCTCCTTTCTTATTCTTCTCTAATTCTTCATAATCCTTAGTGCAACATTTGATTTCCAAACTTGCACAAGCTCTCTCTTATTTTTATGTCTTTTAATCACCATGATTCTAATGGTTTCAAGCATGTTGATAACTGACCTATCTCTTGTCGGTAAGATCCATCCATTAGATGTTTCACTCATATTGTTGTTGACAACCAGACATTTCAATTCAAAGGATTGATAACATCTTGCCCATCTCTCCTTAGGATATTCAACCAATGATGATACACATATAGATTTGATTTTATCCAATCTTTTCAACTTCTTGTTAAAATCTTTAATGTACATTGACCAAGCACAATTCCAAAACTGCTTCCGCAAATCCTTTCCCTTCAAATTCATATGCCAATTATGGTCTATTTTCCTAGCACAAATCCAATGAGTGGCATATGGTAATGTCTCTTCCACCGCACTAATCAATCCCTATAACAATAGAAAAGATTATGTTAATATAAAATTTGTACAATAATAAACTACTAATCAATGAAGAATAAAATACCTTTTACATATATGATATTATGTAAGTCCTTAACCACTATCCAATTTCAAGCCCAAAGCTAGCAAACTTATAAACCTTGTCCAAAAATTAGTGTTCTCTACCTCCACAACATATGAGTTATATAAACATCAATAATTTGGTGGATTTTCATCAGATTAATATGCCATAAACAAATTTCATTTAATTCAATCAATCTTAAAGACTCACAAAATTCAAAACCGAGTACCTTGTAATAGGCCTTATGGACTTGAAGGTATCCTAACTCCTTTCCCATCTCACATATTTGCCTATAACTAACATAACCAAGGTCTACTTCATTAAAAATACTTGATTCCCCATCACCATATTTCAACTTCAGCTCTACGACAAACTTTCCACTATAAAACAACCTTATACTTCCAAATTGGGCCATCATACATATGTTCACAATAAAGGGGGGACAAAATTTTTCAATAAATTGTGCATGTAGTATCACTTTCAATTGCCTCATAAAAGTGTGCACAACGATCAAAACATAAATTAGATTACAAATGAAAATTATAATTTCATGCATTGGAAATTGCAAACATATAAAGGCAACTGTATCACCAAAAACCATACATTTAAATGATATTATCAAGAATATAATGGATGCTACATTCCCAATTATGAAAGCTTAGAGTGCCAACTAAAATTAGAGGAAAATATAAGCACCTAAAGATTTCAAAATTGATATAAAAAAATCCCCATAAACTTAAACTAATAATCATGAATCACTCAAATTTTTCATTTGTTGATACAACAATCCATGAAACACCTCAAATATGAAAACTACATATTTAAAGATGGAGTCCCTACTTATATATATACCACATCTCTTTCAAATATGAAAACTACAAAATTTAAGCCTAACCCTAGAGGTGGAAAAATATCTCTTAAAGTTTTGAGTTGAAGATGATGAAGCCCCTATTATGTTTAGGGTGTTCTATAAGCAAAGATGCTTAGTTCGCTAACTTTCATCATTGAAAATACTATCGCATGTACCAAAGTATCATTTGGTATAATTCAACACAATCTATGTCTTGATTTGAAACATAAGATTGGAAACAAGCCCCGCATTTGCTTGGTCCATCAACAAACAACAAAGAATAGATAGGAAATGGAAAAAAGAAAAGGTACCTTGTCTGTAAACTAATAATCATACATCATAACATGATACTAATATATTATCATGTAACTCAACTATTTCGATAAAAGTACTTATTTTAACTTAATTGAATCAACAACTTTTTACATTTCTAATCCATCTTCTTTATAGCAACAATAGCTTATGCATCTATTATGCATTAATTGATTTAAATATTTAATAATTGGATTGAAGGAGATACAAATTGTCAAAGGAATGTCTACAATTGGATTGAAGGAGATACAAATTGTCAGAGGAATGTCTACATCCAAACCTCAAAACTTTAAGTACAAAGAAGTACATTTTCTTCCCTGAAGAGAAATTGTTTGCATTGAAATAATATGTACATAATATTAAAGTGCATTTACATGTATTGGATGAGATTAGAGAAAAAAATTAACCAGAAATTGTTCAAAAGAGATGGAAAAAGTATCATCTTTTTAAATGTTGACAACCCTATTACCAACACATTTACTGCCAACATTCAGTCTTCGAAAATAAGTCTACGCATAAGGGACCATAGCATATATGCAACACCTCAATAAGTATAAAGGACCACAACATACAATCATAAACAAACAAGAACTAACAAGAAGATTTAGGGGGGCACACATATAAAAACATAAAAGCTAGATGACAATGAACCTACCATGATGAATTGTCAACTTTTAGTTCAAAAACTTGAAGAGCATGCAAGTTGCTTCTAACATTATAAATGATGTGTGGTAGAAGAAGAAAAAATTAGGAATTAGGGAAGGCCGAAATCATCTGAAGAATATTTAGGTGGGACTGAAATTGATCAAACTCAAATCGTCTAAAAAAGAACAGAATTTGGGATTAGGGATTGAGGAAGAACGGTGCATATTAGACTGAAGCTTCAAGACTGTGCGTGCTAGGTCAAAACGCACAACATTTGATGCCTAGGTTTAAATGAAAGCAGATTCATCAAAACATAGCTTTTAATAGAAATAGGACATCAAACCGCACCGTTTAACCCCCACAGGACCCACTTCTATTTGTTTTCAACATTCATGTCATCAATGTGAGTCCCACTTTAATAAAATTTAAAAGAATCACGTCACAAAAGAAAAATGTCACATGGCATTTAATTGACAGTTGCTTAACACCGATAGTTTTTCCGTCCAATTAGGGGATATTTTTAAAGTTTTCTAAACATTATGGTTTATTTTGAACGCTTCAAAATGAAGTGCAAACATTGGAGACTAAATTGCCCCTTTGGCCTTCTTTGAGTTGATTGCGCATCCTTTTTATATCTTACTTTGGGTGCCCTGTGCCATACTAAATGAATGGAATGATTTGGGATTAACACCCTGTTTGGAACACAAGGAATTGAATTCAATCTTGTAATTGAATTTAATTCACTTGTTTGGAATAAAAAGAATGGCATGAATTCAATGCATATATGGGTTTAAACCCCACTCCCTTTGTAAATTCAATTCACGCTTAAATTCACGTGAATTGAACTCCAAAGGCGACGAGTTACTGAGAGGTGGTGGGGTGATGGTTGCAGCAGCTTTTGATTTAACACAAATATTTCATCAAGTCAAGTGGTTTAATTTAATTTTAAATTACTAATTTGCAGTTTTATTGAATATTAATAATTATAAAAAATTATTAAAAAAATATGATTAATAATTGTCCAACTTAATAGTTGTCCAACTTTATGAAAAAAGGACAAAATTATCCAAAAAAAACACATAATGTAAATTATAATATAAATAACAACAATGGTAACATTCAAAATTTCATTAGCATACAAAATTTGACAATTTTTTTTAAGTTAATGACAATTTTTATTTTTATGTAAGTGTGAATGTTTATTAGTTAATAACATTATTATTTAGTCAAGGGTAAATGTGTCATATGAAATAATTGAATTCAATTATAATATTACTAGATTTGTTCCAAACAGTGTAATTGAATTCAATTCTAATATTACTGGATTTGTTCCAAACAGTGTAAATTGAATTCAATTCTAATTTCATTAATGTAATTGAATTCAATTCATACCAAACAGCCTCGTAATCTACTTCAAATTGAAATCTACAAGTAATAAGTATTTACAATTGAAATGGCGTAGAAAATTAAATACACTCATTAAATTTTAATGCAATAATAGCGATGATGGTTAGGAATAGGCGACATCGCAAGCTCTTTTAGAACATAATCCTACATTAATTGTTAGTCACTTTACATGGAATTTACGAAGATTTATATATAAAAATACGAACATAAATTCAATATTCTAAAATTTTGAGCCAAATCAAATTATTCTTTTTCTAATTGGAGAACTGTAAAGAGGATTAATTATATTATATTTCTTGTGGTTTGACTATTTTATATTTTAAAAATATTATTATTTTTATTACATTTTTAATTATCTTGCAGACTTTTTATTGTACTTAATTTGATTTATTCATAACTTCAAATGAATTATTGATGAAAATTATTACATTGTTTTAAATAAAAATATAAAAAATTAACGAAATATGGCAAAAACTTATAATAAATAATACCAAAAAAGTAAATAAATAAATAACAATTAAAATAAAAGAGAAGTTGGAATGTATTTAACCTATATTTTCGATGTCTTTTGATCACAAGCTTGCTTTTCTGGGAGAGACGATTAGATAGAGGTGTAGGTAAAATATGGGTGGCAACTTCACATGTAATGGATGTGGGATTGTAAGAGAGATTCTGGATAAGCTCAAATGGTTTGTTTGCTTTGACAAGTAGGTGTATAGATCGTTGAACAACACTGGCTTAATTACTTTCATGAGGGTGGTCTGGTCTTGTTGATCTTCTAGCTATATTTGGTGGATGATTAGGTCCTTGTACTCTTAATGCCAAACCTGTAAAGCTACACCGCCCTAACCGTTCCCTGATATGCCTTCCTGAAATTTATGTTCTTGCTAACTTTAGTTTTACATAGGGTTAACAATAGATCATATTAGTCTCCCTTAAAGTTTGAATACGATTTTGAAAAGTTTTTAGAGCTTGAGTTTAATGATACTCGTTAAATTTAGATGAGTCTAAACAAATTATTTGTTATAATTAAATGAAATATAGATTGATATAAAATTAAAAATTGAATTAGAATATGATGAAATTAAACATTACCATATGATATTATAAACACCTGATAAAAGTAACAAGTACAAGTTGAGTTGGTGGAGTAGAGAGGCATGAGACCAAAAGGTTTTGTGTTCAATTTCCTTTACTTATATATGCTCTTTCGATCGAATCTGTTGTATAGGACTTGCTTAGTGCGGAATATTCGATTGACGTGATTTGTAGACTATTGCATCAATTCGGAAGTTTACTCAGTCCGCATCCAAATGGTAGTATCTGCGAGTTCCTTTGTTTAAAAGAAAAAATACTGAAAACTCAAAATTTATTACTTGCGATTAAAGTTTAATATAAATATGTTCAAATTATTGTAAAATGATGTTATTTTAATATGAAAGTTTAAATTATTTTGTTCCGGCTATATGGCCAATTCTCTAAGTTTAAATAAAATATAAAACTTGATCAACTACTTTATTTTAGATTGAATTGGAGTAGAATAAACTAAGCTTTAAATGCCAACTCTAATTTCATGCTCGTACTCGCAACCAACTCATTACTAACTGTGTAAGTACGGTTGACATGCCACGTTATAAGTTATAACCGTGATACACTTTATTTGTACGAGGTCAACTGTAAGTAGTTATATATTTACTTCCTCAGTGTAACTATAGAGTTGGACTCGGGATAATTAAGGAAACTGGCGACTGGTTTCAGGCTACGAGTGAAGTGTCACTTACCAACATTTTTCATGTAAAAGTTTCAATCAAGAGCTAGGAACGTGAAGAAATTGCCTAATTAATGCATTTTTAAAAAAAAATTATTGGGCGAATCATTAAGTGCGTGTGTTACAAAATACAACATTTTAAATAAATTATTTGAAAATCGAATAATTAAAAAAAAGATAGTTTTAATTCAATTAATATTTAAATTTTAATAACTTTACAAACTAAAAAAAATGTTAGGAGTAGCCAAAGACCACTTGAATGTAAGTGTACAAAATTCAAAACTAAAGAAACACAGGCCATGTGTTTTGTGTGCATGACCATGTGTGTGAAGCCCAAACTTTTGAAGAAACGCATGGCTTACCACACGGTCGTGTGTTACAGGCGTGCATCAAGATAAAAAGGCGAAGCTGGGTTAGTGAAGCAGGGCCTGCAGGTTATGACAGGCCATGCGTTTTGCCATATGATAGCACATTTTTTTCTTTTTGCTTTGCACGCTTATGTTGATAGAGGAACTGATCATGCTCAATGTTTTTAGGCTTTTTTCTCTCTATTTCATGGTTCTTTGTTATTCATTCTTGTTCCTTAATTTTAGAAGATAAAACTAACATTGAGTTAGTGGATAGTTTAATCAAATTAGTAGGTAGTTTGATTTCCTTTTTTCATGTTATTAATGGGATTGTTTCCCTGATTTTTCTCATTTCATGTTCATATAAAGCTATTATAAATAGTTGTTGATTATTTAATAAAAGATGCAATCTTTAGAATAATTTCTCTGTGTGTTTTATTTCTTTCATTATCTTTTGCTCTCTTCCAATTTTTTGTTTTATGGTATCAGAGACACGTTCATAACTTTGGTATTATTCAAATTTTTCGTTATGAGGGTTTGAGTGTGAAAGAAAGGTTCAGGTTGTTCCAATGGAGGTCTCTAATGGAGGAAATAATTTAAATGGGATGGAGAAGCTTGTAAACAACAATTTCAAGTGTTGGAGATTGTGTATGGAGGCATACCTTCAAGGTCAGGATTTATCGGATTTGGTTATTGGTTCAAAAGCAACGGTTCTTGCAAATGCTCCAGAGAATGCCGAAACACGTAAGAAGTGGAAGATCAAATGTGGGAAGGCTCTCTTTGCTTTGAGGACATTAATAAGTAAAGAGTTCATTGACCATGTACGGGATCTTAACACTGCAAAGGAGGTTTGGGAGACGCTCAAAAGTTGTTTACCAAAAGAGCACAACAAGGTTGCAATTTGTGGAGAATGAGCTGGCCATGTTGAAGTAGGGAGGTATGTCTATTTCTGAATATTTTTTGAAAATTAAAATATTTGTGCTGAGATTTCAGAAATAGATACGGATGAGAAAATTAGTGAAGCATGTTTGTGTCGGTATCTCATTTGTGGGTTGAAGAAGGAGTATAATCCTTTTGTCACTTCTATTTAAGGATGGGCAAAAGAACCTTCTGTAGAAGAATTATAGAATCTACTCTCTAATAAGGAAGCTCTAGCAAAGCAGATGTCCAAGAATTTTGATTTTGATGCTATTCTATTTTCAAATGGAAAGAAAAATAAGTCCAAGAATAAGAGCAAAGAAGAAGAATCCAAGCAAAAAAACAAAGAAGAAGAATCAATTGGAGAGAAAGGTAATAGTTCACAAAAGAAAGCTATTAAATGTTACAGGTGTGAGAAAATTGGGCACATCAAGAGGAATTGTCGTGTGAAGCTTGACAAAGCAAATACGACATGCATAAATGATGAGGAGCCTAATTGGGAGCAGTGCTTTACCGTTGAAGCTGTAGTAAACTATGCTAGCAACATCAAAAAGG
>JANZLC010000003.1:31285951-31299679 GCA_026413385.1 Erythroxylum gracilipes
AATTGTTGAAGGATGCTAGGAAATTTCAGCAACTTGTTGGTAGTCTAATTTATTTAACTATCACAAGACCTGAAATTCCATATTCTATTGGAATTGTCTCACAGTTTATGCAAGAACCTAGGACTCCCCATCTTGATTCTGCTAAGAGGATTTTACGTTATGTAAAAGGAACTCTTAGCTATGGACTTTGGTATAAAAGATGTGATAATTTCTTCTTAAGTGGTTCACTGATGTAGATTGGGCAGGAGATACCAATGTTCGCCATTCAACTACAAGATATTGTTTTAGTACAGGTTCAACAATGGTTTCTTGGTGCAGTAAGAAGCGAAACATTATTACTTTATCAAGTATAGAGGCGGAATATGTGGCTGCAACTATGACTACACAAGAGTGTATTTGGCTGAAAAGGTTGATTGAATATATGGTGTTTGAGACTGATTATGTTGTGCAAATCAAATGTGATAATAAGAGTACCATTAAGCTTGCATCAAATCTTGTCTTTTATGCACGAACAAAGCAGATTGAGGTTCGTCATCATTTTGTTCGTGAGAAGGTGTTGAGTGAAGAAATTGAGTTGGTGAACGTTCGTACCAATGATCAAGTAGCTGATATTTTTACCAAGGCTTTGGTGAAACCAAAGTTCCAATACTTCAAAGAGCCTCTTGGGGTTGTTGATGGTGAGTTTGCATTAAGGGGGAGTGATAAAATTAGTGCAAAACTCAAAACTAAAGAAACACAGGCCATGTGTTATGGTGTATGGCCATGTGTGTGAAAGCCAAACTTTTGAAGAAACGCTCAGCTTAGCACGTGCCCGTGCGCTACAGGCATGCATCAAGACAAAAAGGCAAAGCTGGGTTAGTGAAGCAGGGCCTGTAGTTTATGACAGGCCATGAGTTTTGGCATATTTTTTCACGTTTTTTTCTTTTTACTTTGCACGCTTGTGTTGATAAAAGGACTGATCATGTTCAATCTTTTTTGGCATTTTTCTCTCTATTTCATGGTTCTTTGTTATTCATTCTTGTTATTTAATTTTATAACATAAAACTAACATTGAGTTAGTGGGTAGTTTGATTTCCTTCTTTCATGTTGTTAATGGGATTGTTTCCCTAATTTTTCTCATGTTCATGTTCATGTAAAGCTATTATAAATAGCTATTGATTATTCAATAAAAGATCCCATCTTTAGAATAATTTCTGTGTGTTTTATTTCTTTCATTATCTTTTCCTTTCTTCCAATTTTTTGTTTCAAAATGTGTAGTTGACATGTTATTAAATATTTCCACAAGTTTATCTAACTCATATATAATATCTAACGAAGGCAAATTATTGAAAAAAAATATCTTATGGCTCTAATTGAACTCCAAGTAATTATATCCTAACATTTGTTATCTGAATGCTCACTACTAATAGTAATATTAGCAATAAGTTAAATTAAATCAGGTTTAATTTTTTTTAATAAATTCGAGTTTAATTTAAAATTTAATTTCATTGTTGGATTTAGGTCTAATTTTGTTAAGATTATTATTTTAAACTAATTTTTAAAAAATTAAATGGTTTAAAATCTGATTAACCCAAAATTTACATATTTGGATGAAAAATATCAACTTTGTAGTTTATGGCTTAACATTGACCTTTTTTGGGTCCGGTAGCTCCCACCATTCCCTCCAAAATTCGAAGGTATAAACTATCATAAAAGGGAAAAGCACATGTTTAGGACAGAACCTGTAATCAATGGCACAACTTACAAATGAAGCAAAGCCTTTTTCGTATTATCAAGCATTCAAAGCTTTGGTACCCTTTTTCTTTTGTCACTCAAAAACCACAGTATGTGCATAAACCACAAGGACATGTTCGTCAGGTAAAAAAGTGAAAAAACCCCGTGCAAGTACTTTCATGGAGGATCAAATAGGATACCCGCCAAAGGGAGGGAGTGTGAAAGAGAAAGCTTGGGGTTAATTAACTAAATACCAACAGACAACATAAGTAATTAATGTTGATGATACGTTTCTCTTTAAACTTTCCTCTGTTTTTTCTCCATAAATAGCACCTCTACTCTTCACTCCCTCTTCACTTCACACCCAACTTGTTCAGAAGTCTTTGCTAGTTTCTCCATCTCTCGAGCGAACGTAGCAAGTGAAAAGTCATGGCTTTGAAGGGTTTCATTCATGGAATATTCTTGTTGCTGGTTCTGAAGTTTGTTCAGGCGAGAATTCCAGGTGTCTTCTCCGGTGGACCGTGGCAGAGCGCTCATGCCACTTTCTACGGTGGCAATGATGCCTCCGGGACAATGGGTACTCTGTTTTCCCCTGTTTTTCTGATTCGAACTCTGTTTCTACCAAAATATTGATTTCAAAAGGCTTCGGAAGCTCAAATTTCTATTGCGTTTTAAAAACCTTGTTCTTCTGGATCAACTAATCGACGTCAATTTCTTCTCTATCTCGTGCGTAGGTGGTGCTTGTGGATATGGAAATCTATATAGCCAAGGCTATGGCGTGAACACAGCAGCACTAAGCACTGCATTGTTCAACGAAGGTCAAAGTTGTGGAGCTTGCTTCGAGATCAAGTGTGCAAATGACCCACAATGGTGCCACTCTGGCAGTCCATCCATCTTCATTACAGCCACAAACTTTTGCCCTCCAAACTACGCTCTACCCAGTGACAATGGTGGATGGTGCAACCCTCCTCGCCCGCATTTCGATCTTGCCATGCCTATGTTCCTTAAAATCGCCAAGTATCGCGCAGGCATCGTCCCCGTGTCTTATCGCCGGTAAAGATACATTACTTTAGTTCTCTGTATCCATATTATACTTTGCTATCAACTCAAGATTTCACCTTTATAACCAAACAAAATGTTCCTCATGATAAGCTCGTTCTGTTTCGTGGGGAAAACAGAGTGACCTGTAGGAAGAGAGGAGGAATCAGGTTCCAAATCAATGGCAATCCTTACTTCAACATGGTATTGATCACCAACGTCGCTGGTGCAGGAAACCTGGTGAAAGTAAGCGTAAAAGGCTCAAAAACTGGTTGGATGAGCATGAGCCGGAATTGGGGTCAGAACTGGCAAGTGAACTCTGTTTTGGTAGGTCAGTCACTGTCCTTCAGGGTCACCGGCAGTGACGGGCGCACCACAACTTCCTGGAACATTGTTCCCTCAAACTGGCAATTTGGTCAAGCTTTCACCGGCAAGAACTTTCGAGTCTAACTATAATTCAAATTGTGGTTTAGTGGTTGTGTGTGACAGAGTGAGCTTTTTGTGTCTTTTATGAAAAGATGAGAGACATTAGTGTGTGTATGTATGTGTGTGGGGAAAAAGTGATGACGCTGAGGTGGCTGCAATTGAAGATGGTGCCCGCGGCTTTTGTTCACTTCCACCATCTATGTTTCTATAGCGACTACTTAAAGTACAAATGGGTAAGTTATTATTGATTTGCTGGTCTCCCTCACTCTTTAGCCTTTGATACTTGAGTGGCAATTTTGAATATTACGAATATAATAAAATTTAAAATGAGATTGATATTAAATATTGAGAATTTAATTACGAATAAAGTAAAACTTACATTAACTCATTAATTTAGTATTTTGAATAAGGTTAAACTTAATTAACTCGTTAATTTTTTTAATTTTTTTAAGTATTTAAAACAAGTTTTTAAAAATATGACTTTAAAATTACTAAGAATATGACCTTAATTTTAAAAAAATTGTGGATATAAACGTGCGTAGAGTAAAAATAGCTAAAATTTTAAGAATATGATATAATTGTTAGGAATGTAATCATGCATAATTAATTAAATAAAATTTATGACTTAATTTTAAATTTTTAATTTAAATAAAATTTAAAATAAATTATTGAGAATATATCCAAAATATATAATTTTAATTTTTTTAAAATCAAATTCATTACTTGAATTAATTAATTATTTATTTTTTGAGCTATGAAGTAGGCACTCAAATTAAGTTTACTCGGTTATTAAAAATAAAATCTTGTTTGAAGCTGAAGCTAATCGGACTTACGATGATTCCAACAAAATATAAATTATCACTAAAAAAACTAGAAAAAAATCAAAAGAGAGAATGTGAGATGGATTATAGTAGACGAGCCGGGATCGGAAAAGTCCCGTAGTCTGTGGAAACCATCCCTACGGTTGTCTGGCCGCCGCCTGAAAACAGAGTAGCAATCAGGCTTTTTCTTTCTGCACAGTTGATCTAAGAAAGCATCAAGAAGAAACAATGCTTCCTCGTACTAAACAACCAATGCAAATCCATAAAATCAAATGACAGTTCTCATCGAACGGGCTCATATCAAGTGTAAAATGGAAAGATCTGTCATTGTGGGGGAAAAACCCCATATGGAGATTAGTGTAAAGAAGAGGAAAAATCGAGGACAAAAATTGAAGACGCCAAAGCCTAAATCTGTGAAAAGAATGGCGGCGTCTTCTTCTTTTTCTGTGTTTGCCTCCATTTTCAATCTCTACCTACGCCTAAACTCCAAAGGGGTTGTAAAGATCCCACTCAAGCCTCTCTCTTTGTAATCATAACCCATCAAAAGAAAGCATCCTAATTGTAAAAGAAGAATGACAAACGAAGGTTTTCAGTGCTCCGTGATGGAAGCTGAAGGCGGAGGACAACCGGCGAGATTAGGGTTTTTCATATCAAATATGGTATTTATAGTGTTTTCTAGGTAAAGCCTATTCTCAAAAGACGTGTTCACTCAGTAATGCTTCTTGGTTGGGCTATAATCGTGTCATGTAGTTACAGCCCAACAGAAACGCTCACTTTCAATTTGTTACATAGACATAGTTGCCTCTTGAGCACTGCCAAAGCCTTCAATTTGACCCGACCCAAAATTTAATAGATTAAGTTTCATCCATTTGATCAAATTCGGATTCGTGTTCAAACTTGAATATTCAACTTGATCAAGCTGAACCTTAAGTTTAGATTTGAATTTGATAAATTCTTTTAAAGTTCAACTAATTGTGAGAGATCAAATTTAAGTTTGTATCCAAAAGTTTATGCATATAATGGTTTATTAATATATGTGAACAAGTAAACAAAGCTTTTGCTTATATCTAACAAGTGAACTTGGCAACGAGGTAGGTCGCTCAGAAGGTCCCATGAGTGAGCGACCCTAAAAACTAGTTTAAAGGAAGGACTCATAAACTTATAAATCTGACATTAGTCTCTCTTATTACCAATATAGTACAATTACACTGTAACATTTCTTTATGCCTCACAACCCAGACACTTGTGCATTAGACTTTTTCTAGCCTCGAGCTAGTAGTGTAACACCGGCGTTAGCACCCGTGACACAAGGACTCAAAGGAGTAGTGTGTCTCTAATGCCAATTATTACAGGTCTTATAAAAGAGTCAACCCCAAAAATCAACTTAAAGGGTGAAAAAAGTCATAAACCTATAAACTCCATATCAACCTCTTTTATTACTGATGTAAGACAATTAGACTGAAATACTGAACTTATCAGACGCGTTTGAAATTCAATCAGGTT
This sequence comes from Erythroxylum gracilipes, assembly GCA_026413385.1. NCBI lineage: Eukaryota > Viridiplantae > Streptophyta > Magnoliopsida > Malpighiales > Erythroxylaceae > Erythroxylum > Erythroxylum gracilipes. The sequence goes on from JANZLC010000003.1 coordinate 31,291,453, forward strand.
CGAATTGCCGCAAAATCCATGAAACATCAAAACCTTAAAGTCCAGTCGGATTTGAACCACCGCAAAATCCATGAAACGCGTCTGAAATTCAGGCAATTTTGTATCCGCTAAAACCATTTATCCAGCATAAAGATTTGGACCGCTGGAAGAAGATATTATTGAGGAACATTCAGGTTCTTCCTTCACTGTCTACACCAATGAAAACATTTATCCAACAAATAAGCTTGTCTCAAGTGAGCAGAAATGCACACTGCATAGAAACAATAATTTGTGCATAAATGGATGTCTTCATCGTTGAAGTTTATTTTCCGTCTCCTCCATCTCTCGGATGCGTATTCCGAGTTTAAGCACACAACTCCGCTCTGGCTGAGGAACACGAATGTTTCCCTGCATGCGTTATCAGTATCGCTATGTAAAGACATCAACAAAGGTGTAATCCTCCAAACTATGCCAGGATTATATGTACGTGTAATAACAATCAATGGCATGGAATGTAAGAGAAATGCAACTCATCAAATCCAAATTTCGAGTCATTCATCGTAGAAAGACCTTTCCTTAGATGAATTGAGATCTGAAGTTACTTTGTTTTCAGTTTATGGGAACAGTACATTTGAGTAGTTCTGTGAAGAAAAGATGAATCGAGTACTTAGAATGGTAAGGTAATGCTCTCTTCCAATCGCAAAATATATACCGACCTTCAGTGTTCCTGGTGCCGTTTCCTCCAATTTTCCAGTAAAAAGGACACTCCCTCTTCAAGGGTAGCCTTTCTTTTCTCTTTGTAGTTCCACAACTCTGAGGTGATATACATTCCACTCGGGTTGTACTCGTATATCTCCACTAAAGCTGTTACCACAGCCTTATATACTTCATCACCCATCTCCTTCTTCAGATTCCTCAATCTTTCATCCCCTTCATCCAGAACTCTCTGGACAATAAAATGAAACTCAGCAAAATCCTTGTAATAGGAAGAGACAATCTAGGTTCCACACAGTTTCGGAAAGGACAGTAAGTGGAAAAAGACAAAGACACATTAGAACAAGTTACCAGTGCAATTACTAAATTCTTCAATAAAGAAATACTGGGCCTGCCAAGTTTCTTCCCTGCATTAAAGACACATAAACACGCAGAACAAATATACGCAAATGGCATGCACTTCATAATCTAACAGGACAAATATCAATGGTTGCATTTTAATCAGTATCCTTGACTTTATCCTGGTAATTATCAGAAGTTAAGTTACGCATTCACAACAGGCGCTGCGTTGGATTACTAATGGTAAGATATTTGCTTAAGGCGTACCTGATATTCCCCCTTAACAAATTTGACTCTGAAAGGATGCCATTCTGGATCTTTAAGATATTCAACCCACAATGAGCAAATTTCTGAAGCTCTTTCTTCTGCTTCCTCCTCATGATACCTTTTCTTCAGAGCTTCAAGAAAAGGTTCCCCGTTCAGCTCTCCCATTCTTTTGATACCGATATGACCATTGCTTGACATATCTTTCAACCCCTGTATCGTAGGTATACCATTAGTGTCAAGTTGTTAGGCAATGATAATAATGATTTAAGCTTCAAGTTCAAGTTTATGAAATAATGTTCATTTAAGTAATAATATATCTTTGTCAGGTCATCAACAAAAATACTGTTGTAGAATGGCATTTTAAAATTAATGCTTAAAAATGATTATGAAATTTGAAAATGCAATAACTATCACAACATGATGAAAGAATGAAGTTAAATTAAAGAAAAAAGGGCAATTAGAAGTTACTAACATTGATTAGTTCTTTACGGGCCTCCTGTAGCTCATCGTTGCTCTTACGCTCTTTTACAATAAGGTTTTGGTTTAGTGTTTCCAAGTCTTCAAGTTCTCCTTCCTTTTCTCGCAAATCCATCATTATTGTGTCTATCTTGCTCAGAACATCCGCATCACCATCCCCTCCCATGTGCTTCATGACATTTAATTTGCCTCTGAGCTGCTCGATTTCCAGCTCCAGTGCTTGTTTGGCATCCAGTTGCTCTTCCAATCGAATAATTTTATTGTGAAGCTCCTCTTTTTGCCTCTGAATAAAATTGAACAAATGTCATTTGTTGAAGTTTCATTCTTTTCCAAATTATCTAGAGCACGTGCAAACCTTTTGATCTTCAGCCAATTTCAAAACATCTTCATCAGCCTTCTGTTGCTCCAACGAAGCCATTTGAAGTGAGTTGTTTTCAATTGCATTCTAGCAAAAAAGAAAATCATAATTGGCTGGTTAACTGAATGCCATACTATTTTAAGCCGATAATTATAACGACTAATTCAGTTTACTGCTTGCACATACAATATAAAGAATAAAGAAAATTGACAAAGAGACTTTTGCTAATAAAAAACTAGATACTGTACCTTTTCAATCTCCTCGGATAGCAGTTTTCTGTCATTTTCATTTTTAGCTTCACGCTTTTCCAACTCTATACCGCGCTTCTCAAGCTCTTTCTTTTGTGATTCTAATTGTGACTTGAGCTTTTCATGGTCATTAGATATCTTTTGCAAATGTTCTCTTGCGCTCGTCTGGATTTTCCTAATCTCTGTAAATGAAAACGTAGATTATAATCTAATTGCCAATACCAGCAACTTATTGGAGGAAATCAGAGCAAGTAGTTACAAGGTCCAATAAATTTTTAGCTTGTAAATGGAATGATTGGAAAGTTAGTTCACTCAAGCAATATCAAATGGAATTATGAAACTGTACTGCATATAAAAGTTAAAGTAAATTATACCTTCATTATAAGCTTGGAGAAGCCTTTCTTTCTCTCCCATCACCTTTTTGAGTGTGTCTGAAGTCTCATTACATTTTAATTCTATATCCTTCAAATGTCTATGCTTTATCTCGATAATGTTAGTAAGGTTGGATACCAGTTGGTCCTGCTTTCGAGCTTCTTCCTCCATGATTTCAGATATTGATTTAAGGTCACCAATTTTGCGTAAATGCTCCCCGACAATATTTTTAGTGTTGTAATCATCAGATCGTGCCAACCAACAATAGACTCCTGACTTTTCCTCATCATTAGAAAACCATTCCTTTCTCCCGTGACGATTTGCCTCATAATCCTTCTCAAATGATATGGCATTATGTAAACCAGGCCAATCTTTGTTGAATTCCACTACAGCACATCCAGAATGGCCTCGGTAGTTCCAAAGTGGATGAACACGTGTGGGATTGAACCCTCTGCTTATTAGCTCATCTCTAAACTTAGATCCACTCGCTCCCACATAACGTCCGTCGTCTGTCCTTGTTGTTGGAATATTAACAACAATTCCTGTCCAAGGCCATACAAGCTTCTCATCACCGCTGCAACTGCTAAGCGGATCACTCTCAACCCCTGGCTTTGATGGTTTGCTTGAGGCTACATCCTTTTCCAAGTATTTAGCTAATGCCAGGTGGTTTGCCTTCTCCTTAGCTGTTCTTTTCTCCGAAGTACTCTTGCCCACACCAGATGCATGTTGAAGAAGTTCATTGTAGATGTAATCCCGCTTTCGTTTCTTGTTTTGGCAATAAGGACAAGTAAAAGTACCATCTGATGTTCTCACCTGCTGAGTTCCATTCAACAGTTCTTCATAACATTTATCTTCATAATCATTCATCTCAGAATCACTACTGTTTGTGTCGCTATCTGACCCATAACCATTTGAGCTTTCCATTTCAATCTGCCAATAGGCCACTTGAAATTGAATTAAGGGTTAAAACCAATTTCAAAAATCTAAACGAACATTGTTTTAATCACTGATAAGAGAAGAAAACAACATAAAACACATATAGTCAATGTACTTAAGAAAATGCAAGAAAGGAGTAGCAAGAAACATTTATCATATATGATACCTTATCATTAGATACCTTCACACTATTAATCACACATACAAAACCAATTCCTGCAACAAACTACTTTATCCACACTCAAGCCTTTTCAACTTTCCTTTAGAAGCCAAAAGCTACTTCTTTTTGCGGGTTAATGCGTGCACCCGTGTGGGTTGGAATAATGGCTGCTTCCTTTAGTCATCATTCCAACTACAAACTATAGCAATCTGATATCAACCAGAGAACCAGAGAGAAATAAAAGAAAGCCCACTTACAAGATTGAACAAGAAATGCAACGACCTTTCTTTCCACATTCCTCAACCAGAGTCAATCCAAGTTTGGCAAATAAAATTAAAATGGACATGCGAAACAAAACTGCAAAATAAATTCCCCACAAAATTATACAAGCGAAAGGGAATAAACACACTAAGAACAGATGTTTTTGCGAAGCAAACTGAATACTGCAGACCTGCGACCATTTCAAATAAACAACAGTCGAACTAGAACTAAGCTAAAACTAAACACAACAATGTAACGAGATCAGGCAAATTTCCAAACTCCTGCCTTACGAATTCGCACCATTAACATCAAACTCTTGAAACAGTTGCAGTTAGGCACGTAGAATCAGAAACTAAAGCATGCAAAATGTAGATGAACCCAGAAACCGAAACGAAAAACCAGAAATATCAGCTTTAACGCTAAGTAGATTCGCTTCACCTAAGCTCTGTAAGATTCTGGGTGTTGAAAGTCCTTGAGCTTCTAATAACAAAGGTGGAAGAAGCACAAGGCTTCAATGGGTTTAGTCTCTGAAAAAATTAGGTTTAGTCACTCCGACAAGACGACACGTGTATAGATGTGTTCGTCGATTACGATATCGACGACGGAGAGTGGTTGTCACGCGCAATGAGTAAGATAAAATAATGTAGAACGATTCATTAGCTGGATTCTGGTTAACACCTAAAGGTCAACTATTTTAAAGATTTTTTATTTGATTTAAAATTTAATTAAATTCAAACTTGATTTTAAGAATTAAATTTAATTGAATTTGTAATATTAAACATTATTTGTACAAGCGAAAAAATTAATTTAAAACAATATATAAAGTAAATAAAAGACATGTAAATAAATATTTAAATGTTTGTTTGTTCTTTTTAAAATATATAATGATAAATTCAATTAGATTTGAATCTTATAAAATATAAAAGTTTTTCTTTTGAATATAATTAATTAATATACTCTTTTATCTTAAAAATTAAAAATTTGTCAAAATTAGTTAAAGGTTCACAAAATAGTTAATAATCATAATTAATGGTAATATATAGCTCATTGAGAAACTAGAGCATCACGCGCTTGATAGGAATGTGAATTTAGGTTCTTCGTTGGATTTAACGGCCATTTGCCTCGTTGGACGGTATTGCGGAGACAGAGCCCTCTGACTCCTCCCAAGTGGGCCCATGATTGACTATCTTGAACTTGGCGTTAAGTCCCAAACCTGATCCAATTTCCCAACCGGGTCGAGAACGGAGTCCTATTCTGGAACCCGACTTCGTTCTCCTGCCATCCAAACAAGCGCCATTTCTTCAGTTCATACACAGTCCATACAAAGCGAGTCCGCAACTCTCTGAGAGTTCAAGCGCAAGATCCGACAATGTTCCCTCAATTCGGTGCGACGGCGGACACGCTGAGCAAGGCGTCGACGATCGTGTCTCGGATTGGCACTGACGCGCACTTGTACGACGATCCCGAGGACGTGAACATCGCGCCGTTGCTCGAGAGCAAGTTCGATTCTGAGAAGTGCGAGGCTCTAAAGCGCCTTCTCGCTCTTATCGCTCAGGGTTTTGATGTTTCCAACTTCTTCCCTCAGGTCCCCCTTATACTGAAATTAAAATTAGTTCTGAATGCTATGGGAATTGAATTTTTGAAGTGAAAGACGAGATTAGCAAATTATGCGCTTTGTTTATGGTGCTATTTGTTTGGTCGGTCGCTTAGGAAAATGAGTGGAATGAGAAAGAAATGTACTAATTTGAACGTTTGATCGAATTCTGACTTAATTTGCTCAATGGTATGTGGAAGAGAAAACTTTCGCTAAATCAGGATCACTTGTACTCTGATTCATACATAATTTCTATGTCGTGGAATACAAAATTTGGCTCCATTTTATCCGGTTGTTATTGACTAAAGAACTGGGGATGATTATGATCTGAAATTGGTACTTCTTTGATACATTACCATAGTATTCAATGATATTACATAGCATCTCTTGTCTTGTTGGGCTATTTTACGATTTTGCTTTTTTTCTCACCATTCCAACAAGGGGACTACAGGTGGTAAAGAATGTGGCTTCTCAGTCATTGGAAGTAAAGAAGCTGGTTTACTTGTACCTTCTGCATTATGCTCAAAAGTATGTGACAGATTTTGAACTTCATTTTTTTGGTTCCTTAGGTCAGATTATCTGTCTTTGAACATAATGTATTAGTTCAAGGGGTTTTGCTAGTTTCAGTGTACGTTAATGAGTCTCCTTTTATTTCCAATTTTTGGAAGTTTATGTAGATAACGTTGCATAAGTTATCATATGCAGGAGAGGGATAGACTTTTCATTTAGCCAGTTTCTGTGTTGGATAGTGTTGGGAACCATTTAAAACTGCGGACATAGCGGATTTATAGCAATCACTATGCATTTGGTTTTAAAATTAGGTGGTTATACTTTGATTCCATCCAGGGATGAATATAAGAGAATTTTTTTTATTGCCGTTAGCATTTATGGCTACATAGGGCTGATTCCACTCGGTCATGTGAGAAATAAGGGGAAAAAAATTGTTATTGACATACAAAACTTATTTTCATTAACATTTACTTTTCAGGCGTCCAAATGAGGCATTGCTATCGATCAATTCTTTCCAGAAGGACTTGGGAGATTCAAATCCACTAGTAAGGGCATGGGCACTTCGCACCATGGCAGGGATTCGCCTCCATGAAATTGCTCCTATTGTTCTTGTGGCTGTGAGCAAGTGTGCCAGAGATCCATCTGCTTATGTCAGAAAATGTGCTGCCAATGCTCTTCCAAAGTTGCATGATTTGCGACTAGAGGAGCATTCCTCAACAATTGAAGAGGTCTGAAACTTCTTTCTAGGGGATTCAAATGTATATGCCTCTCTTTCCTTTTTCTTTTCACTCTTTAGTCCTGTCTATGAGAGTGAACAAGTTCAAAAGTATTTTTCATAGAAATTTTCTTGTTAACGTTTCAGTTATATTGGATGATGGGATAGTTTTGTTTGTTATTGTTCTTATGCATACAAATACAAACAAAGAAGTCAAGGTTCAGATTCTATTGGAAATTTTCTGATTGCCTGGCATATAATTGATGGGCATTACTTGATAAGTGTAATGCAGAGTCTCATCTCAAATGGCATTTTAATACAGTAATGTGTATGGACATAGGCATTTATCTGATTTATTGTCCTTGTGTTGTATTTTTTGGTGTTTTTTGGGATTTTTTTTTTCTTGTTTAAAGGATATGATCAATTTTTTTGATTTGCAAATTATATTTAGGAGATCAAATTTATTCATGAGCGTTGGTGATTTAAATGCCTCATTCATCACATCCTTTAGATGCCTCTCATTATATTTGCATTTGATTTTTTGATGTTCGTTTAACATGAAGTTTTACCATATCCTCTTCTTGCAGATGATTGGAATGTTGTTGTGTGACAAATCTTGTGGAGTTGTTGGAGCTGCTGCTTCCGCATTTACATCTGTTTGTTCAAATAATTATTCTTTGATTGGCAAGAACTATAGAAGGTTATGCGAGATTCTTCCTGATGTAGAAGAGTGGGGTCAGATATCACTGATTGGAATCCTTTTACGTTATGTTATAGCACGGCATGGTCTAGTGAAAGAATCCATAATGTACTCTATACGTGGTGAAGAAAGTTGTTGGCCAAAAAAGGATGATTCAGATGTTGACTTTGCATCACAAAAAGACATTAGTGACATGACAGTGAATTATGATGTTGGATTGGCAAGTATGGTCTCCAGGTGCTATATTGAAGGTCCTGATGAATACTTGTCGTGGTTAAGTTCTAGTGGCAAGAGTTATGCTGAACAAAGTGGTGCAACATTTACTTCAGGAAGAAGTAACGATGATGTGAAGATTCTGCTTCAGTGTACATTACCATTGTTATGGAGCAATAATAGTGCTGTAGTACTAGCTGCAGCTGGGGTTCACTGGATCATGGGACCAATGGAGGATGTTAAGAAAATTGTTAAGCCACTTCTCTTTCTGCTGAGATCATCCAGTGCTTCACAAAATGTGGTACTATATATTCGTGCAGTTGTCCTGTTTCCTGTGTATGTGGTAACTTTGTTCATTATTATCCATTTTTATGAAACATCATT
>JANZLC010000003.1:31299779-31320847 GCA_026413385.1 Erythroxylum gracilipes
TCTTGTTGGTCATCAGAGACATCATACGCGAGGCCTCTCCATTTGTCCTTATCTGTCTGCTGTGACTCATCAATCTCAGGCTTCTCAGCAACAACCTTGAAGCTCCCTGATGGTACTTTGGAGTTTGTGAACCTTGAGCTCACTTTCTTCAAGCTACTCCCCAAGAAAGCTGATGTTGGGACTGAGGATCCAGAGCTTGAACCATTCAAGGCCAGCTGCATCACAGTACAGTAAAGTGCTTACCTGTGCAAAAACCATGAGTGAAAGTACAAAATATGAATATGGTCAACGCACGTACCGGTGCTCTATTGATGACTCCGACGGTGGAGATGGTCGCAGCCATGATCTACCTAATTAAGGTGGTTATGGAGGTAAAAGTTGCAGAGAGTGGAGACACTTGCAAGCTTAATGCAGAGTGATTTCTGAGGAAGATAAGAGGGGACTTATAATAGTGCCTTTTCGAGTGAACAGAAATTGATGTCATCGAGGATTGGTCTACAAGCTGTTAACGGCCGCACAATCAGGATTGCCCTGATGCTACGTGGCATAAGAACGTAAGCTTGCAGATCAAGTCCTCTATGGTCATTTGAGGTCAGCATTTAAGATGTTCCCTTTGCCACTTAAATTTTCTTCACTTCGTTGCCACAAAATTAAACAATAGACTTGGATATTTTGGGGGAGTTATCTTCTGTTTAAAATAGTGATGATGGTCATTTGTTATCTTATATTCCTTTGTCTGATTCTTGACATTATTAAAGGTGAACAAACCATTCTGGACCCACACGAACACCTAAACTTTCTTGTGGTGAAGAAACCATTAACGGCAATTGCTAAATCTGTTATGATTTACTAAATAAGAGTATGTGATGCATTTGGAGTCAGGATCAGAACGAATCTCAATCTTTGAAGTTTGTATTTTTATGGTTCACCCTGTGTTCGGTCTAATTGGTTCCGAAGCTTCCTACTTGAACTCGGGTCTAATTGAACTTGAGCAACTTGTAATTTGATCAAGTTCAAACCATGCTTAAGTAAATATATTTTGTAATTTAGAAAACGATACTACTTCTTTAAAAATTTTATTCTTTGAGTTGAGATTCAAGTTTGAATTGGACAACTCAAATTCAAGTTCGATTTATTAACTTATTAAAAAATTTAAATTAAATAAGGTACAAAGTTTAACTTAAAATAAGTTAAGAGATTTAAGAATATTTCAATTCAAAATTTTAAATCACTTTTATATTTAAAAAAATATTAGAATTTAAACAATATAATTTTATCATATCTAATTTTATAACAAGTATATGATAATTAATTAATTGATTAATATTTTAATTTTATTGAATACTAGCAACTATTATTTGTTGGCCTCACTAAAAGTTTAAATATATATGACAAATCTTTAATTGCTTATAACAATCTAAAGATTCCATGTATGATCGAACGTTGAAAATCAATCAATGGATAAACATATCTCTTAAGTCGAAATAAAAAGCAATAACTATGAAAATGTAGGGTTAAAATGAATACGGTAATTAATTTATTATTAATTATCGTATGAATCCAACCCTTTGCCTATAAATATATGTTTGTATTTTCAATTTCCCTCCGCTTTCTCTCGCTTTTACGCTCCCTTTTAGCTCCTCTTGTCTTTCAATTTCCCCCCTCTCTCTCTCTTTCACACGTACTTTATTTTCTCGTTCTCCGATAACCGTCTCCGACCACGATGATTCTTTTGTTCTGATTTTAGACGATTCGATGAAGAAAGTAAGATCTATCATTCCTGTATCTCTCTCTTGTTAGATCTTGATTGTTAATACCTTATGATGTGAGAAGCGATTGGAACAAAAAGTCTGCAGAAAACTAGGAAGAGTAGAGAATCTTGAAATTGATGAATATTTTGATGCTTATTGTGATCTGATTTGAGAAGGTTTGATGCAGAACGTAGCATCTCTCATTCCTTTCAACTATTCCTTGTTAAATCTCGATCGGTAATATCTTATGTTATAAGAAGCGAATGTAGCCAAAAATATTGCAAAAGAATTAGAAAGACAAGAGAATCTTGAAACTGACGAATGTCTTTTTCTTTTTCAATATAAATGATGATAGATTTCTTATTTGAGAAGTTCTGATGAAGAACGTAAGGTCTCTTTGTTATTTATCGTTTCTTTCTTTTAATCTATTTTTTGTTAGAACTTGAACGTCATATATCATGATATGAATCATGTTTTTTTTTTTTAAAAAAAAAGCGAAACAAAGAAAACAAAACAAGAGCAGATACTGAGAACGGATGAAGGATCTTGAAACTGAACTAACGCTTTCTTCTTCTCTCAATGGTTTGAGAGATGAAGTTTAGTCTCGTAGAGAGTTTCACAACGAGAAAATAGTAGAGTCGAAGATTTACTCTAATTTGTTATGGAATTTTGGATGTTTTAGTTGCTTGTTTTGACTCTATGATTCATTATGCAGGGTTTTGGTGTTCACAAGAGATGATTGCATTATGTGCGGTAACAGTAGCTAAGACAGATCTAAGGTATGTAACAAAATTCAGATCACAGTTTCTCTAGATTATTTATAACATTTATTTCCTTATTTTGAACATCAAATCGAACTTAATTTATACCGCAGAATTCTAAAAACTGTAAAAACACGATATGCATTTTTTACTTTTTATTGCTTTTGTTCTTGTTCATTCTACTTTGTTTTTATCTCTCACTGCCTTAATTTAACAACTCTAGTTATTTGAAGCACTGTGATAATTTTTCTTTAAGAATTATGGTTATTAACTTTAATCAAACTTCTCTTCGCCGTCTCAGTTTCCCTCCATCATCACTTTCTTCGCCCGTTATCTCTTCCAGTTCTTACCATTTTCCTATTTGTACTTTCTATCCTTTCCTACTCAACGTTTCTCCTTTGCTCTTGATTAACGAGTATACTTTTACTCCCACTTCTTGAATAAGAACTAGGTTTCTTTGTATAAATCGGGGTACTCTTTGGTCCAAGTGTAGTTAGCGATTGCTCGGGACACACTTCGAAAAGAATATAAACTGGATAAGGGCATTAAGCTCCATAGAGAATATCTCAACAATAGACTTAAAATATGATTGGTGGCAAGAATTTTTATGTAGAACAACATCACACCGTGTAGACACTACGATATTCCTACGCGTCTTGTGGTACGGGTCAGAAGTTGCCAAAACATGATTTGACATTACCGTTAGACAGGCGCATATCTCACTGCCCTAAGTTGAAGAAACGCAGAATATCAGTTCGTGTAATAAAAATTCAACACTATTAAGTTACTCTTGTTGATCCGGTCAGAAGTGCCGAATATGATTTGACGTTGTATGTGTTCTGTCGGTAACGTTACACAACCATATCTAACTGTCCAGTGAAGAAATAGGAAAGTGGCCACGTTAATGAAATAACTGATTAAAAATCTTTACATGATGTTTTAGAAAAAGTTACAAAAACTCTTTTCAATCTTCTTCTTAGGGGTCATTCAATTAGTTTTTGAAGTGTAAAGCCTTTCAATAACACAAGACTTAACTCTTTAACAAACACATAAATTGAATAAAAGCAAAAAATTGTTTAGTTTTTACTATTATACTGATTGAATTTTTATTATTGATAGTAAATAAATACTACGTAAAAGTAAAGGATAAATTAGTTTTATTATTTTATTAAGTAATTAACTTTATTTTAATATTTTATAAGAAGTTACTATAAGTTATTATAAATAAATGATAAATGATTAAGTTAAAATTCTATTTTCAAACTAATATTTATGTATCGATATTATTCTAATAGTTAAAACTAAAGTTAGTTTTAGAATTAATACTTAACATTTAAATTTTTTATTTCATTTAAGTATTTTTTAAATATAATATACATTATATAATCATCAAGGTTTGAACTATTTTATTTTTAATTTAAATTGAAAATAGAATAAATAAAATAATGAAAATATATTAGGAGATTTATTATATACGTATTGAATGAGCTTGGTCTTGTTTATATAACAAAGAAATTTTTTGCATAACTTTTAGCTTCGTTAATAGATTTTTCAAAGACGTGTATTATTCTTTATTTCTTTAGTATAAAAAGTAAAAATTGAAGAATTTAGGTGGAAGCCAAAAGATGACATAATAATAAATAAGCCTAATCTTTTTTTTTGAAAATTTTTATAAATTTTTTTGAAAATTAATAAGCCTAATCTTATTATAATCATAACCTAACTTGTTTGTTAGGGACTTAGCTTTTCAGAAATACATTAAAGCGAATACTTTTGATAGTTCTTGAACTCTTTCGAATTTATGTTTCACTTTTTGTCCGTTTCAAGCTTTAGTTCTTGTCCCAAGTTAGTCGAATCCTAGTTTGAAATATTATTTTCAAATATGGTATTTTAAAATAAATGGCGAGAAGTTTGTTTTCTAGTTAGTCAAAAAAGAACCAACTTCACTTATATAACCAAATCTGTTGTGTAACTTTGCTTACATAACAAGTTTGCTGTTGAAAGCATAATTGTGATTTAACATTTTTTAGGTTTCAATTTAATATCAAATTTATAGTAAAACAATTGGATATGCTTGAACTTTCTTAAAATGTTTAAGATGAAATAATTATATATTTCTTATTGACTTGGGTGTTAACTTAGTAAAATATATAACAATATATGTACAAATAAGTTAGTCTTTTATGTTTCAAATCAGTTAATTTTATGAATAAGATTCTATGAATAAGAAAATATCTTTAATTTTCTTAAAATGTTAAAGATGAAATTATATATTTCTTATTCACTTGGGTGTTAACTTAGTCAAATATATAACAATGTATACAAATAAGTTAGTCCTTTATGTTTCAAATCAGTTAATTTTATGAATAAGAAAATATCTTTAATCTAATTTCACCTCGCCTTCTCTGTTGCTCTCCATTCGATTCCATAACGTTTTATATTTTCCAGTTCTCTCTCTTCGACCGTTTGTACTTTCTTTTCTTACTCAATGTTTCCCCCAAATTTTTTGATTCATGACTTACTCTTTTTTCATCTTACACTTCTTGAATAAGGCTTATATTCCATGAATAAATCGCGGTACTGTTTTGTTAGCGATTGCTCAACGAACTTCGACATCAAGCTAAACTGAATAAGCGCACCAAACTCCGTAGAGAATTTTTACGTAGAGAACCCGTGCTAAACACTCAACGTTACTCTGGTGGGTCTTGTTGGGAGGGTCAAAAGCCGCCAAAGTTGTTTTGACCAACGTTTCTGCTCCCGCTAACTTTATACAATCGTATCAAACAGCCCTAAATTGAATTGATATGCAATTTTACTATGTTAGTGAAGTAATAGGTTAAAAATATTTATATCGCAAAGCAGTTTCTGAAATGATGGTGATTTCGAACTTTTTTCCCAAAGATCCTCGCGTCATGATTAAAGTTCGGATAAGTTACAAAAACTCAGCACCGCTTGTCTTTTAGGGGCCATTCAATTGGTCGGCTTGTCTCTTAAGGGGTCATTCAATTGGTTCGTGAACTATCAGCCGCGAGTCATTCATGCTAAAGGATGCTTCAGATCCCAAATTTCTTTAATACCAAGTTTGAAATATTATTTTCAAATTTAATTTCAAGGCGACAATAACAGCAAATAAGAGAAGAAATTTGAAATAAATTTATAGACATCATGTAACAGTTTTTAAGATTCAACTTAGTACTAAAACAATCGTTTATATTTGAATTTTTTCTTAAAACTATTTATCAACTTAAATTATTTGCAACAGGGTTTATTTGACTTCAATTTGAGGCTATGTAAATGAAATTTTATAAAGTAGAAAATTTATTTAAATATTCTTGCAGATAAAAAGATTTTGATGAATAAACTTAGCATTGATAAATAATTTCAATCATAATTCAAAAATAACTGCAATTTAATTTAATATATATAATTACATATTTATCAACATTAAGCTTATCTTGTTTAATCAACTATTAGATCAAAAGCATTGCTCTTTTTTAACATGAAAGTCTAAAAATCAAATGCTTTATTCAAGTAAGAAAAATAAGTTAATAAATTTTTGTACAGTAAAATGTAATTCCTTACAACAATATATGAAAAGGTTATATCATAATTTGTAACAAGATTGCTTATAGAAAAACAATAAACTATCATAATTCTAACAAGATTAAATATGAAATGCCAATTATTTTTTTTAAGATGACAGTTGTAAATTACATATAAATTAGGTTTAATAGGACTTTTTAAATTAGATCTTTAGGTTTTTAGCTTAACTTTAAAATTTGAACTTAATTCATGGTTTTCTGGTTTTATTTCCAGTTCTACATTATAGTTTTTAAATATATATTTAAATTACAAAAATTATATTTATAGGCTAATATTTACTGGTTAATATGTACATCAATTATAAAATTAAGTATCATTTATTAATTATAAAATATATAGTTATTTTAAAGTTATTTTAATTTAAAATATATTAATTAAGTAATTATAGTTTTAAACTGAATTTTTTTCCAAAAGAGTTTTTTTAATCTTAATTAAAATATCAAATAAATTTTTACAATACAAACTTACAAAATGATAACATTTACATTTGTTTACTTCTATTTCTGTTTTGAAGTATTATTAATATTTTATATATGGTTTGATGTTCTATTCACTAGAAACACGTATCTCGTGTTATTATAAATATATGATAAACCAAGTTACCAAATTCAAAGTTTTCTTTATTTTTGTTGCAGCGAAAGACAAGTTCGTGAGTTCAGCAAGTACCAACAGCCAATCTCCTCTGGGTTGAAGAGTACCTTGCAAAAGAACTTCAAGTGGTTTTATTGCGAAAAAGAATGAACACGTGCTTGTAAACGAAAGCTTTTCTTCTACGTCGGACTTGCAGGTTCGTGTAAAACTTTCAAGTAGTTTTATATGAGAAAGAATGAACACAAGCTTGTAAACGAAAGGTTTTCTTCTACATCGGACCAGCAGGTTCATGTATGAGCTAAGTCATTCTATACCATATCTAAAACCGAATCCTTTAACTAGAGTCAACCATACTTTCTAATTTACTTTGAAGACTTTAATGAATAAACGTGCCTAAAAGGGGGAAAATGGTATGAGAAAAAATCATGTCAAAATGTTTGAAGATATCCTTTTTATGTTGTGCTGAAAGTGTGCTTCAAATCTATGGAATGAATAAGCGAAAAACATGGAATAAATAAATTATATGAACAACAAATGCTTGATTAAAAATGCAAAACAGCCAGCAAGACTCACTAGGTAGATATGAGAACTAATATGACAGATAAGGAAATGAATTTACAAGAAATTTCAGTGATAACTGCAATCGTAGCATTAAAGACACATGTTATCTAAAGTTAATTTATAGAAAATTAGTGTATAGCATTCCAAGATGCAACACAATTTAACTTAATTCAGCTGTATAATAATTCAATGAATAAGTGAGATCAAAACTTCTAAAATCTAAAAGAATAAATTGAATACGAACTTTTTTATATTTTCAAAGATTGTTCAATAAATATATCTGTTAATCATCCAAAGACTAAAATATGCAACTACACGTCAGTAATCTATGCATGGTGACTAATGTGATAAAATAATGACTTTTTACGAATACAATATATTTCTTCATATATGTTAATGGTAAGAAATATCATAATCATTCTAAAAGACCTACTTCTTTGTGTTAGTGGTAAAAAAAATATTTTTATTTTAAATATGACAAACGGATGTGTTCAAATAATATAACTTTAATAGTAAAATCGTTTACCAAATCCTTATATTTTCGCATTATGATAACGGTAAAAAAAATTATAATTACTTTTTAGGGAAAAAATCATTTTAAAAGACCCTGTACTTCTTCATATGTGTTCATGGTAAAAATATATATTATAATCATTTTAAATATGGCATCTTTATTCCCATCTTTTAACTGATTTAAATATGGTTCAAATTGCCAAAGCTAAAACGCAACAGAAAATAAGGTAGAGCAACAGATAAATATGATTGGGTAAAATACAAAATAAAAGAATGCATTCAAACTTAAATCCCGACTGCTGCCGGAAATGAAATCTGATAGCGTATTAGCTTCAATCGAATCACCAAATAAATGGCCAAGTTAAGCAAAAAGACGTAATTAAAGATGAAAACAAAATGACGTAGACATGATATCAGAAAAATGCATGATTAAACAATTCAACGTCAACTGACTAATAACCATAAATCCCTATCTCATCAACCGTAGGTCCGTAAAAAATCATTTGCTCATCAATAATAATTCTTTCAACTACATGGTTTCTCGATTTATTGGTGCTGTATACGTTAAGAAGCTGAACTCAACATGGAGCACTTATATGTCAAGCTTTCAAAAAGCCAATGTAAGTGCAAAATCATCAATCTCAGTGCACCAAATGCAGGCACTTTATCAATTTCTTGTACTTGCTTATAATGGTCTTTGGGAGCACGCAAGCAATCAAAAAGCAGTGGTTATAGTACAAAACTTCCCACGAAGTTTTAGACATATATATCTTAGCACAAAACCATCTCATCTTCTAGTAGAGTTCTTAATTTGTTATTAACTTTCTGTGGTCAGGAAGTGCGACCACTTGTAATAATGATTTTTTAAAAAATTTATATAAGCACTCTTCATCTTCGCCCCCACTTGTAATAATGAATTGTTTGCTACAATATAGTGATTTGTAAACAAAGTAACAATCGCGTAAAGATCTACTTGCATTACTAATGGTCTGATTGACAGTTATTTTCGCTCTTTCATTTCAGATTCCGATTATACTAAAGAAATTTGCTGTAATTTATTCCATCTGGGCATAAAAAGAAGAATCATGCAGCAATTTAAATTACCGTTCTTCAGTTTTCATTTCATCATCTCCGACATTTAGTAATCGTTGAACAGAAAGAGAATCGTCGTTGAGGTTTCTATAAGAGAGCGAGGGAAAGATTTTAGAGAGATCTAGGGTGGGAGTGTGATTCTACAAAATCAAAGGTGAAAGATCGAAAAGAAAACACTCAAACTAACAATCACGGAGCTGGTCTACTTAAACTATTCACGGTCTGATTCTCATTTCTTCTTATTCCTTCCATTTAAGATGCTGATTAAATAAAACAATGAACAGATAGAGAGATCTAGAATGAGAATATGATACTACAAACTTAAAGGTGAAAGACCGAAACGGGAACAGTAAAAATAACCATAACGGAGCGGATTTACTTACACTATCAACAGTCTCATTTTCATTTCTTCCATTTTAGATCCTGATTAAATAATATGTTGAACAGAGGGAGGGATTTAGCATGAGAATATGATTCCTCAAACGTAAAGGCGAAAGATCGAAGCGCAAACACTCAAAATAACAATAACGGAGTTATCTACTTACATTACTCAACGTCTGATTCTCTGTTCTTCACCTTCCTTTAATTTCAGATCCTGATTAAAAAATACAGTAGAAAATTGCCACGATTAATTGCTTCTGCGCTTAAAGAGAACAATCACGCAGCGATTTTGCTAACCGGGCTTGGATCTGATTCCGATTTCATCATCTTCCTCCATTTAGTAACGGTTGACCAGATAGAGAGGCATCGACAATGTTTCTAGATGTGAGAGAGATTTTAGAGTGATCTACAGTAAGAAGTACGTCAAAAGGAATGAAGAATAACGAAGCCATTCCACTTACCGTGCTTGATTATGAATCCATGCTTCATCTTGCGCCATTTGTAGAACAGAGAACGTGTTCGTCGATGTTTCTAGATGCGAGAGAGAGAGAGAAATTTTAGAGAGATGTATGATGAGAGGTAGTGGACGTCAAAATGAAAATTGAAACTTCCCGCCTACTCCTTTTTATAGGTGAAATCAAACGACTTTCTAGTTCAGAGGTTCGTAAGACCTAAAGAGATTTTATTCTGGCACGAATTAAAAACGTTAGTGAAAATTTGTGAATAAGACGCCGTGGTTCAGAGCATCAATGAGCTGCTCTCTTGGACCGTTACCTATTGCCACACTTATCGTAAGGGTAACCGCTGTGCGGACTGCCTAGCATACGCTCCACCTATAAGGTGTTATATTCTTCTAATTGAGCATCAGTCGGGATCCTGCTTTTCCCGACTTATTTTATAACTGTCTCGTCCTTCCCTTTAATCAAAAAAATAATAATAATAAGACGCCGTCTGTGGGAATCCATCCCACGACCACATGGTTAAAAGCCATGCCTTTAGATTTTATTCTGGCACGAATTAAAAACGATAGTGAAAATTTGTGATTACGACGCCGTCTGTGGGAATCGAACCCACGACCACATGGTTAAAAGCCATGCGCTCTACCAGCTGAGCTAAGACGTCTAACTATTATAATGCGACCTAGTCCTATAACTTAGATTATTCACACACGACAACATGGTTAACAGCCATGCTATCTACCGGCTGAGCTAAGACGATCACTTTTTATAAGTGGACCTAGTCCGTAGAACTTATATTATTCATTAAGCCCTAGTTGAAGTCCAATCAAGTATAAAATAAGATATAATGGAGCACTTTAATTTCAAATATAAGCGAATTTCACATATTTAGCGTATATTTGGATGGCTTTTTAGAGATTAATAAATACTTTTTTCAACCAAAAAAAGATATTTAATTATAAAATAAAAAATAATTTTTAAATAAATATAACTTTTTTAACGACCAAAATATAAGATATTTAAATTTAAAACTTTTTTAAAAAATTACTTTTTAAAATAATTTTTTGAGATTAATTAATAAATTTATTTTTAGTATCTTTTACCCTTATTTCAAACCCAAATTTGACAAATTTATTTCCAACTCCACCTGAGGGATAACTTTTTTACCTTCTCAAAATGCACGAACTCTACTACCATAGATTGTACCGAAGCCTAAAAAATATCCACTCAAGGTTCCGGTTGCTTGACTTGCTTCATCAGAAATACAACATTGTTCATAAAAGGATGAACACTTATAGACCTACAGGCTTCCAGCAAACAGCTACTCCAAGAAAATTATAAATACCGTGGCAAATCTGAATAGCAGGAAGCTACAGCAAATTTTACAAAACTAACAAAATCTCGTATCTTACTTCCCTCCTTCCTATGATCACATGAAAACTTTTAAGCTTTGCACATATATTGTCAGCTAATCACAACTAGTTCTATTCTCCAATTCCCACTTTTTATATATCAGTAAGATGGGGGTGGACGAGGAGGAGGACCCCAAAACACTTCAGGTGGCACTTGACCATCAGGCAACAAATTAGGAGGAACATTGTACACAGGCATTGCATTTGAATCATGTTGGTCAGAAGATTGAGATCCTGAATTATTACCACCACCACAAGTAGCAGCTTTACAGCTTTTATCACCACCAGAATTAGCCACTTGCTGTTGTAATTGCACCCCTTCCTGTTCTTGGTCCTCAAGCGGCAACCTCTCATAAGTTGCATTGCTGAATGTTGCAGCTACGATCAGTACTGGACCTGCCGCCACCAACGCCCCTACCGCAGCCCCTCCGACTACTTGTCCTTGTCCAACGGACAAATACACGGTCAGTCTGGTCGCTGCCGGTGGTGAAGGTTCCGGTAGGAATGAACCGGACAGTGATAAAATCTCAAATCTTCCATGCATAGTGACTACTCCACCAGGTGCAGCAGGTTGTCTAAGAGTGACATCGGTCACTATGCCACTTCCACTTAGGACTGAAACCCCACGGTGGCGAAGACGAGCGTAATTAGCAATGCACTCCGCAATGTCACTACCAGAGCTGATCTCTAGGACATGGCTGTGAAGAGAATTGGGGCTTTCTTTGGTGATGAAAATTGGAGGTTTCGGCTTGTTTTTGGATCCTTGAGGTCTGCCTCTGGGCCTCCTAGAACTGCTGACACTACCCGGCTCACCAGCTTCTTGACCTGTGGTATGTTCTCCTGATTCTTGGGGGTTGTTGTCTCGACTAATGTCGTCTTGATCATCTTGGTTCTGGTTTCGAGACGGTGTCTTAGGGCTACCACCATTGTTGGGGTTTGTGTTGGATTCATTAAAATCCTGATCTCTTTTGAAACCCATTCGTCTAATTACTGGACTGTCCTCTTCCGGGTTTCTCAGGTGAAGAGATGAAGAAGCTAATGAATCAACACCTCTCATTGCAACATTTCCTGTCCACCATCGATTCGCCATGTTCGATTCTTGAAAGAAAAAAGCAGTAGTTACCAAGAGAAGTTCATGGACCTAGAAAAGAACCCGTCAAGAAAGCAACAGCCCGTCAACTTTAAATAGATACAATCCAAAACCTTATCCTTATCGCACCAAAACCCTAGACCCAAGTTGGATATGCATCAAACTTAACACTACCCTCCAAAAGTCCGTAAAAAATCAGATCTAACAACCAGAACAGCACAATACCTAAAATCTGTTAACCCCAATCGTACTCAATCCAGAAACGCAAATATATCTTTAACAATTCCCGCCATGGAAGATTGCTTCAAGACAGAAAGCTACACAAGTTACCTGCTATAACGAGACTACCCTGGCACTATAAAATGCAGGGTTCAGGTGAAAGAGTCAAACAAAGCAAGCACCTTCCTGCTTCTATCACTCGCTATCTCTGCGACTGTACAGGATCAGTTCCTGCTCTTGGTCTGGAGGGCGTACGTTTAAAAATTAAAAGTTCTGAAAAGTTGGCGTACGTTAATATGGGGCCTAGGATAAGGATTCGTGCTTTATCACTTCACCTGTCCCCATTAGCGGTTTTGCAGAGTCTTGTCTCCTCAGCATATGGTTTGAAGCTCCTAGTCCAAGGACGCTGTTATGAGGTGCGGAGCAGATTGTTCAACTACAATTTTCAAATTACAATGGGAATGACTAATGAGGCCAGCACTCTATGGGCACGCTTTGGTTATGGCGGTGACTGTAACATGAAACTTCTTTAAATTATTTTAAATAATATTATTTTCATAAATCTTGTCTTGAGGCTGTAGAATAAATATGGTGAATTAAAAATTTGAAAACAGTATTATTGGAACGTCCAAGATTTCGCGTTTGGTGGCTTGAGGCATATAATATTATAGCTAAAAAAATGAAAAAATAAAAAAACTCTTTCTTTCATATTCTTTCGTAACTTAAGTCATTGGATATAAAAATAAGTTTGACGCTAAAGTAAGTCTCTTATAAAATAGACAAAGTAGGTATTTGACCAATAACTTATCGATTATTTTTTTTTTGTTAGTTGACTAAAAGTTAATTTTTTAATTATTTTAAAAAATATTGATTATTTTATTTAATCTCATTAAGTTGATTTTTAAAAGTTCCAAATAAAGAGTTTTTTGGAATTAGTCGTTTGTTTAATGACAGTATTTTTCTCCACTTTATTCTCTATTTTTACTTTAAGTATTTTCAAAGTTAGTTTTTTTCTTTATCGTACAATTATGTCGTGAAGTTTGAAAGAATACAATAAAGTGGTTAATTAAACTTTTTAATCATTATTTAATTTTATAATATTAGTTTACATTTAAAAATATCATAATATTAAGTTTTTGATCATAAAGAATCGCATCAAATTAATATTTTTAGTATATAACTACTATATATCGTATGTCATACTATAATTATAGATATTTTTAATTTATGAAATAATAAAATTCATCAATATTATAAAAATACTAATATAATGAAGCGCGCTGCATCATTCATATTAATAAAGAATTTAACATTAGATTATTATTATTATTATTATTATCTTTTTATTAAAATTATAAACTTAAATTTTGTAAAATTAAATATAAAAATCTAAATTATTATAAGAATATTCAACAAAATTCTAATCAATATAATATTTATGCCCCTATATTTTTTAAAATAATGTCCTTATAAATCATTTTACACGTTAAAAATTAATATTAAATAACTAATTTAACAAACACCTTTAATAAACAACTGATATTATCCGTTGATCAATTCAACTGATATAATTAATTATCGGCTAACAGTTAATACAATCTGTTGTTCTCCAAACAGGACCAAAATTATAATATTCTTGATAAAAGAAATTTATAATATATTTTATTTAATTCAAATAATTGATTAAGTGTAACAAATATTTAGTAATTTAATGATCTCAAGACCATTAAATTATGTGTAATTGAATTGAATTCCATGATTTCGATTTCTTTGGACACAAGTACCGACAACGTAGATCAAATGCCAATCTCTGGATCTTTACGCAACTTTGACCACAATCTGAAGGTTGTTTGCTTTCTTTTCTTCTTCTTTTTTTCTTTCTTCCCTACTTTCGGTGCACAGTTATCGAACCTTTTAGCCCGTTTACTTACCTGGGGCACAGTTATGATTATGTAATCTAATTATGCATGAATTTGCATTCGCCCAGTTTCACAATCCAAAAAGGATTAATTAATTTTAGAATTTATTAACAATAAATTGATTCTTTCAAAGATCACTGAATGTTTTAATTATAATATATTGACATATTAAAAATGTCTATCGCCTAATTTCTTTAAAACTCTCAAGATGATATAATTCTTTTTTAATTATTTATATACAACTAGTGACAGAGCCAAAAATTTACGATAGAAGGGACCAAATATTTATTTATTTTTAATTTTAGAGGGCTTCGTGTATCACTGACTCTTAAATAATTTCGTCCTTATATATATATATATAATTTTTTAAAATGTTAGGGGGGTTAGTGCACCAGTAGGCTCCATGTGCCTCCGTCTCTGTATACAAATTTTGACTAACATTGCTGAAAATGAAAAATTGCATATAAATATCTAAATGTTGTATTTAATCATTGATATTTTGCCTTTTGATAAGCAAAGTTTTTGATATTTTATAATATTTTTAATTCATAAGTTATATATCACAATTGTCATTTAAAAATAGCTTCTTTATCAATTAGAACCAAGGTTACATATTACTGGACCTCTTTAGATTTTACGTCTTAACGAAATTTATATTAAATGTTGTTGTTAGAGGTTATATATCACAATTGTGATTGTTAATGTTAATTTCTACAAATTAATTTACTATTAATAAATCCTAAACTTAATTATTCCAATAAAAAATCCACCTTTATCTATATGTTAAGACTCCAAAGAGTTGTGTCTTAGATTGGTTGAAATTGAAAGTCCAATTTTCAATTAAAATTATTGAAATTTTCTTTTATATATCGGAAAGTACTGGACATGATTTGAATTCAAGTACTCATTTGAATTTTAAAACAATTACATCATATGAATTCAATTTTAAGCTAACTTGTTTTGCCTTTCCGAGCATTTCACTTCTCGCTCCAACTCATTCACAGATGTGTCTTTTCTCCACACGACTTGAATTTTAAAATAATTACATCATATGAATTCAATTTGAATCTAACTTGGATCAAAAGGTTGAATCCCCAACCCTAAGGGCCCCAGTCGCAGACCAATTTGAATCTAACTTGTTTTGCTTTTACGAGCATTTCACTTATCGCTCCAACTCATTCATAAATGTGTGTCTTCTCTCGACACGACTACTGATTTCTCTTGGATGTCAGAGTCGTATCTTCCTTGAAAAGAAACACTTAGTTGCAAGGATTTTCTTAATGATAGATATTCAAGCAGAAACTGGTCGTCGTGTATTACTCGTGTATTGTTGAGTACACGAGTGAGAATGTTTGACCATTTTCTGATATATATAAATTTGATTTTTTTCTTAAATTTTATTTTATTTAAAAACATCAAAATAACATTGTTTTCACTTGACAACATTTGACGAACCGAAACCAATTACAGAATTTGATTCCTCTTCCAATCTTAAAAATTAAGATAAAATTCATGTCTAATATAAATTTCGATCAACTCAGACCTAATCAAGTAGAGAAGTGTAGAAAGGCTAGACCTGGACACAAGAATACCATCCATATTAACATGCAAGCTTATGAATATGGATTTGATACCGGATTGAATTTTAGTACAGTACTATATTGGTATTGATTAATATTGAATATCATTTCGGGTAATTTTTAAAATTTATAAAAGTCCTTGATTTTTTTTTTAAATTACAAAATAGTTCATTTCCACGTTATACAATTGTATATAATATATATCTATACATAATAATTATCTAAATATAATAATTTATTGTAAAATAATAAAAATAATTCAAAATTTTGAATTATTAATTGTTTTCTATTTTATCAAAATTTTGAATTATTTTCTAAAATTATTATTTTTTCACGCCCATTTCACTTTACATTTAATTAGACAATCACAATTTTAATTTAATATATATAATTAATTTAATAATTATTATTAAATATAATTAAATTTAAAAATATTTTTAAAATATATAAATTTCAAATAAATTTTGATTTAATAATTATAGATATGGAAAATAAATATTAGTTTACAAATAATAATTTTAAATTATTTATTTTTTATTAATACTTTATTAATAAATATTATATAAAAATTAAAATATATTAAAATAAAAATAATTTATTAGCAATAAAAATAAAAATAATTTTTATGTTTTATTTAATTTATAATTATTATTAGTAATAAAAATATTTATTATTATTTTCAAAATTTTGAAAAAGGGAGAAAAAGTAGGAGGGAATTTTCTAAAATTTTGCAAAAAAATCCCTCAACTTTTTAAAATTTTCGATACCAACTAATATTTAGCTGGTATTTTAAATATTGCCGGTATCGACTGATATTCAAATCCGATACATCGACCCTAATACCATACTAGATTTGATCTGATACAGTACGTATCAACCGATACCGACTAGTACAGAACGCAACGGATAAGGAACAAAATTCATAACAGTGTTAACAAGGCATAAGAACTCGTTCATCTCCAAAATGTAATGGGTTATGCATTCATTCTTTCACATTCAGAGCATTATCTATTATGCTTTGAAATGTTCCCACTTTCCAAATAAAGTTGCCACTCCCTCCACTCCACTCATAACTTTTGTAGAAGTGGCAGTAAAAAAGTGAGGCATCATTATTTTCACTTTTGGAAGTCATATTTTGTAGTCGAATTTAATTACATTATCACCTTCTTAATAACTTTTGTGGTAATTATATTGACTAAATCATTTTGTACTCGCATTTCCCATATCTCATAAAAGCTCAGGTAAAAAAAGATTTTACCCAACTTTAACCTCAGACTAGAAAGATTTAAAAAAAAAACATAGAGCCTATTCGTATATATACAGAAAAATAAAACTCAACAACGCTAACCTGATGCTAAGTAGTAACAGTTTCCCAGGGCCTGCAATTTCTAATCCTGATGTGCATAATACTCTTCTCCACCCGTACCAACTCACAGCACTGTCTTCGTCGTGCCTGATCCTGCAAAACACATAAATAGTCAAAAACATAATTATTTGCCCCTTATAGAAGTGGGAAATGATCAAACCCAATTGAGAATCGAGAAAGGGAAATCGAATATGAAGGTATACCTAAGCACTCAATACATGACAAATCTTTATAATCACAAACTGATTATACATAAATTTTTGGGTTAAATACACGTTAAAATGTGATTTAACCTTCTTCTTTTAGATATCACAACATTAATTCTTCAATATTTTGTCAATTTTATATTTATTTTACCCAAACTAAGAAAGTATTAGGATTATTGAATTCTATTGTGATGTCATTTTAGAATATAAATGAGCAAAAATTAATAAAATATGACAAAAAATTGTATGATAAAAAATACAAAGAGCTAAATAAAAATGTTTGGCATATAACAATAAAAATAAAAATAAAAATAAAAATAATATTTTAAAAAAAACTAGATTTTTTTAATAAGAACAGCTTTATTCTTTTCCAAAAAAAGGGTTAGAATTAAACTTAATTTTGGAATTGTTTTAAAGAGTAATTCCATAATCAAAATTTAATTAATTCATAATAATACAAAAGTCGTTTTAAACTTTTATATACTAAATTCAAATAAATTTAACCTTCAAGTCATTGGAGGTACTTAGAGAAATCTATGATAGATAAAAATAAATTAATTAATATTTTCTATTATAAAAATGTTATATCCTAACATTAAGCCACTCTAAATTCACAAGTCTAAAATTCTCCAATTTCTAGTGTAACATTTACGCCTTTTATATTATTTGTGAGTGTTATCATTTCTAACATACACATGCATATATATATATATATACATATCATATATGAACTTTTATGTTAAAATTGCCATGCTTGTATTGCTTCATGTACGTACTAACCTTGGTCCAATAATCTGGGTCCATCTTAACTGAGGACACGAGCGCTCCACTTATTGACAGTGCTTGTGTATAAGCTGCACTTTTACTGCACTTCTTCTCAGGAGTATAAGCAACCCTCTTATAACTAGTCAACGTCCCTCTATCATCCACTGCACTAACACGATTCAACATGAACAAAAATGGTCGTTCACACGGGTTGGGGCTAATCGGTCGGGTGTTGAATGTGAATGGACCATTGCTCGAGCTTCTCCAAGTTTTAAATGTCTGTAATGGAGTCTGCAAGCCCATGGCTGGCAACAATAAAGGGTATAACTGGACCGTGTAGCCCCACGATACTGATAGGGACCACTGGCGCTTGTGGTCGTGACAAAAGGTCTGCTGTAGGATTCTGGGCGGATCTAAATGGTATGCTTTGGTGAGACTCCTGAGTGATTCTAACTTGTCCTGGTCAGGAAATAATGGGCTCAAATGGTCAAGGTGGTGAAGTGACACAAGAGGAGCTGATGGGTGTGCTGCCAGTAGACCATAGGGGTTCCCTCTAATGTCCAGCTGAAAGAAATATCCAATATATATTTAATATACTCTTGAAGAAGTTATTTATAAATACTAAATTATTCAAATAAACATGAATTAAAGAGAGGCCACCATCATTTAAAAGAAAGTGCTCATTTGTCACTGTTAATCATTTGCATCTCTTTTTTGACTCACTGGAACATGTTTGGCTCCATTTTAATGGCCTCAAAAGCAAGCTGACCCCTTTTCCTATAAGCATAAGAAAATGCGATATAGTACGTAGGACCAACCATCATCGTCTATGACCATATATGCCGTATGTTACAGTCAGATACTTACCAAAGGGCAAGACAATTATGCTTAGTACCTTTCTAAACAATATCGTCTATGACCATATATGCCGTATGTTACAGTCAGATACCTACCAAAGGACAAGACAATTATGCTTAGTACGTTTCTAAACAATAATGCAATGATATATCGTAAATTACGAGTTTAGTGGCCACGAGTCCAAGTTTAACAACTAGATGAATACAATCTTTTGTCTGATATCCTTTGTTTACCTTGTTAAAGTATCTGACAAGAACAGGTGCAAATGTTGGATTTAAGAAAGATTTACGAACAATTAATTAAAGACACGTTCCTATGAAATTGGAACATACATGTGCCCCCTGTATAAAATTCGGAAACGTGTGCGTTTA
The DNA here is from genome assembly GCA_026413385.1 of Erythroxylum gracilipes. Taxonomy (NCBI): domain Eukaryota; kingdom Viridiplantae; phylum Streptophyta; class Magnoliopsida; order Malpighiales; family Erythroxylaceae; genus Erythroxylum; species Erythroxylum gracilipes. The sequence continues at coordinate 31,319,277 of JANZLC010000003.1, forward strand.
TCTTGATGCCAGACAAACAAGTTCGGAAGGGCAGAGACTCAAGTCTTTTACTTATGTCAGCTACTTACCGTCAGCCACGTATCGGGAAACAGAGATTTAGATTAAAAAAAAAAACCTGGTGGAAGCCACGTTCTCTGGTGAGGCGTACACCTATCTCACTGATACACGCCCAGATACGCTGATCAGAGCCGTAGAAATTAAAGTAACGGTCAAGACAACCGTCGAATACCGCGACCAATCTTTCCGCCAGCGGGTAGCTGATCGCAAACCCGCCCCCACCAAACGCCATGTCGTACGAATGCATAACATTTTGCTCCACGCTCTCGGAGTTCCCACCAATATACCACATCTGATTGTGGTCGTACTTCGCTAACACCGATACCAAGTTGTGAGTGAAATACACAGTATCATCGTCGCCCATCACGAACCATCTCACGTTGGGTAGTCGCAGCTTAAACGTATCGGTTATAATCCTCGCAATCCTCACCGCTGATCTCGAGCTCGAAAACCTAAATCGCTTCCACTCCGGTGACGAAACCCGGTACGGCGGCTTCGGGGATGTAATATTAGTGGTAGTTTTGGGGATTGTGTCTAACCAGACGAAACCGCGAGTGACGTTGGGGGACCACCAGACGGAGCTATACAGACTCCTCTTGTCCCACGTGGCAGTGGATCCGCCGAGGCCGAAGACAACATGGGAGATGTTGGTGGGGCCATCGGAGCGACGATACGGTGAGTTCCGGGTGATGTTCGGGGAACGTAGCCAATGTTGTCGGTCGGAGAAGGAGGAGTAGATAGCTAGTGAAATGGAGGCGACTAGACACAGAAGCAGGGAGACTCTCGCGATAACTGCCGATACCTCGCAAGTTGTGTTGGGGACGGAGAGAGATTTCAGTTTTTGGACTTGATCCCGACTCGTCCGCGAACGAGTCTGACTCATTTCCTCCTTTCGTTTTCTTTCAAGTCCCTCAAAAAAGAAGACGTAACTGTATTAACGAACACAACCCCAGACCTTCGGAGCTCAATCACAAAGCTCCTATGGCGATTTTTACAGATTTTAATGGGGTCGTAGTTCGATGAAGAGAAAAAACCAGGAAACGGGAGGGACCAAAAGAAAGAATCCACCGTTGGTGGATGTTGAACCATGTGGATGTGGCTTGGGCGTGGTACGGTAGGAGTGGGAAAGTGGAAAATGTCTTGTCTGGTGGCGTATTTGTGGAGGTCTGTAAGTCTTTTACACACCGTTTTGGATAGCGTCTGAGGACGCGGATCGCGAAACAAAAATTTTTGTTCTTTTCAGTGATTGTTATCGAGTTTTTGTTTCGTCCTTAAACAATGAGCACAAAAATTTCTGTTTTTCTTAAATATAGGTACAAAAATTCTTTTCCTCTGGACAAGAAGAATTAGAAATATCAAAAATAGCTTTATCTTTTCAAATTTAATATCAATAATAATATTAATTAATATTATTAATTAATAATATTAATATTATTAATTAATATTAATTATTAATAATATAAATTAATAATAAGTAATAATAATATTATTATATTATTAATTAATATTTTATA
>JANZLC010000003.1:31326169-31359109 GCA_026413385.1 Erythroxylum gracilipes
AATAACAAGAATATATGCCCACTTACTGGCATCGAGCTCGGCACTAGCAAGTTCCAAGCGGAGACTTTTACCAAAAAGGTCGGAGATATTGTCTAGACCCCGTTCTAACCCTATAGTTGAAAGGAAGCCACCGACGGTTTGCTTAACAGTGACAACAGCCTTTACTTTGACAGACTGCTCTGCCACACCCACACTTGTTGCGATAGCTTTAATAACGTTAGTACCAGAAGGTTTATGGCGAATAGAATTATTCTTACTCGTAAGGGTTTTAGTAGCCAGGGATGAACCATGAACAGGCAAAGGGGTATTGCCAAGTAAGAATGGTTTGGGGAGAAGGAAGTGAGCTCCTCCTCCATCGCTGCCTGAACAGTAAGGTTGTGGCCGTAGACGGTGTACTTGTGGCTTCAACATTATTTGTGGAAAGCACACAAAGTATAGTAATAGTACGAATGAGATATTTAGGTGACGATGAGTGGATCACAATACACTCTAACTTGTGTTGCTTGAGCTTTCCATGCGCATTGAAACTGATGATTTATAGTGGAGTGGCTGAACTTGGGGGAGGAGCGAATTATGACATAGTACGAGATAAATTTTCGTCCGAATTAACCCACGTGACGATATAATATGAATTTTTCATTCGAGACAAAATTTCACACAATCATATCGAGTTTTATACAATAAATTTATAAATGTAAACATCTATTGACAAGCACATTAAATGATTATTCTAATAATTTATCTCTTGCCTTTTAACTCTTACTAAAAAGGAATTCAACACGGGTTTATTATGGACATATATGAAATTTTAGCAACCTTATCTTCTTCTATTTGTTTTAACTAAGAAGCTATATTGAGGATTAAATAATATGAAGATATATTGCGTCGTTTGTTATCACTTACATTGTTTATCTTTCTTATAGAGACAAACACTTTTATTGAGAAATAACTATTTAACGATTTTATTAACATGAGCATATTAATAACCACATAGATAATTTTAATTTATTTTACAATAATGTCACATCCAACTTTCTCCTAGTTTGATTTTTTCTTTAAAAATGTATGATTTGAAAATACACCTCCACTGCACCATGGGATTTGTCAGCCAATGTCACGGTAGCATATCATTATCATGTATTTGTGGTTATCAATAATCCGCTTGACCTTTCAAATCAATCGCAGCCTCTCATCCTAATAACTACCTTACTTAGACTTCTCTGATCCGAGATTCCATTTGAAGGAGAGACTTTTCTTAGTGATTTTTAAAGTCTAATATGATGATGAAAATCATATTTTCTAGCTCAATAAAAGAAAAAGAATTCAAAACCAATTAAAAAATTCTTGTGAAATTGAGTTAAAAATTATAAATAAAGAGAAAACAAAACTTAAATAGAAAAAGATACATAGTTCATGTATTCAGAGGACTTGACTTGTTGTGTGTAAGTGTCCTGATTATTTATACAAAGTACCTTTCTTAACAAATTGGAAAATATAATCAATGGTGCTGTCTCTAAAACATATATTCTACTCATTGTAATTTTCAAATCTTTTTTGAAATATTTAGTTGTATAGATAAAAAATAAGATAATTATTCTTAAAAATAAAAATTATTTAATTTGATTTATATGTAATAATTTCTACCAACCATTAACGATCTGCAATAGCAAATTCATCAGTACACCAACTGTCCTCCCATTGCCAGTTGTCAGTTGTCAGTTGGCACAAAAAAGCTTTACCACGCCCCTCCGGCTCCGTTATTATTGGGGTAAAGCTACCTTTACTTTTTTTTTTTTTGAAATTGTCCTTTACTTTTTATTTAAACTTTAGCAGTTACGATTATATCATTAAAGTTTGATATAGCTGTAACACAGATAATAAAACATTTTGTATTACAATTAAAGAAATATAGAGTAATTTCTATACATTTTAGCTTTGTCATGTTCTAGTTTCTATTTTATTTATATATCTTTTTCAAGTTGAATGTATTAAAGAGATTGATATATATCTTTCCTAAATGTATATACTTTGTTTTGTTGAGTTTATCCTAAATGTATTCATTCTTTTTTCTTATTTTTTTTCATTTCAACTTAGTTATATTTTAGGTGTTTCATATTTTAATTTACTAACAATTATAGCTTCACTCGCACTGCTTGTGTTTTTATCCACTGTTTAATTAAGGATAAATACTATGGTCACTAGTTAGCTACAAGTCCTGGCAACGGGGATCAAGATTATGCAGAAAAGGCGACGCTAGCTATGTATAGATAGATTTGTATATGTTCACTTACTGTATATATAAAAGATGCACTAGATAGATAAATGCCTATGAACAATGGAATGGAGAGCCATTCAGCCCGATGATATAGGACCACGTTGATATAATATTATATACAATGATAGAGGACAACGTTGAAAATGTGAACTTGTGGTCCATGTCTTTTCACCGGTCCGGAACCAGCATGACATTTCACTCTCCTTAATTTATCAGTGGATCGGTGGAGGGAAAATGCTGTGGTATTTTCGACGCAGCCAAGCCATCCATTTCTTTAGGTGAACAATGAAAAGAAAAAAATCTAAACGGCTGTGGCCAAAGTGGTTATGATGACTTAACTTTCACACCCACTCCACAAAATTATTGGAGGCTGCAGGAGCCGACAGGATAATAATAACAACAATATAATATCTCATATTACATTCAATTATTTATTATTAGCTACCCCAGTTCAAGATTTTTTTTTTTGTTTATTACTTAAAATGTTTTAAGATGATCTGACTTCCTTATGGATTAACTTAAATGTTTACCATCAATTAAACATGTTTTTTATTTCTTTAAATCCTACTATTTAATATATATATATATATATATATATATTCTATTTATTTATGCCCATAAGTAATAATGTGACAGGCGTGGATGCATCCGATCTATAATTTTATTTATTTATGCCCATAAGTAATAACGTGACAGGCGTGGATGTATCCGATCTATAATTTACAATTAAATGTTGTGCAGAGAAAGGGAAAGGTCACTGCGACCGCCCAAGTGGAGGCATTCGATTGGCCGAAAGAACGAAGATAAGATTTTGCTGTTGATCATTTTAGCAACAAGTTTCACGTGACTGTACCATACACAAATACAAATGGAGCCTCATCAGAACATAGATATGTCCAGAACGAGAAAATAACGGCAATAACGTCTACTTCACTTCCAATCCAACGCCCAAAAACACTTAGACTAACATAAGAGAATAAAATTAGTAATATGTATATAAATGAAACACTTCGATATTTGTATTTCATATCCATAATGGGTTATTCATTGTCATCTAGACCTTACACACGATGAGATATAGGTTTGGACAGCTTGGCCCATTTCCTGATTTGACTATTTCTTTGGGCCTCAACTTCCCTGGCGTTAACTTTATTATCATAAATAATAATAAAACCTAACTCTAATTAAGTTCATTAATCAATACTAATTATATTTAATTTTTTGTTGTACCAAAACTGCAGTCAATGAAGACCCTAGCAAGTGGCATGGCGGTACAATAGGTCCAGCGGGGCCTAGGTTGTTTCTAACCTAACCTAACCTAACCTGACTCAAGGGTTAGTAGGCTCGTGGTCCAATTGTAGGCCATTGTTCAACTTGCAACCCGGTTTGATTATGGGCTGTTTAGTTCTTGGCCTGACCTCAGTCTGACGGTATCAATTTATTAGTTTTTTTTAAAGAAAAATAAAAAAAACGAAAATTTTGACAAAACAATCTTATTTTATAGCTCTCGGTTGGGCCAGGCCAGAACAATTCTGACCTGAGCTCAACCCCGTAGTCCAGTCAATCAAAAAATCCTAACCTATGGTCTGTTAATTTCGAGCCGAGTTGAGTTGAGCCGGACAAGTCAGGCCTGAGCCTGGAAGAATTGCCATCCCTGCCTGGCGGGAAGGAAAACAAACATCTACCAAACAAAACCCTAATGCGAAAACATCTCCTTCTCAGAGCAGAGTTATTGACTTCACAATAACAGCGAGAAGTTCGATAATCGAATGGAGGTTAATGATAATAAGAAATCTAAAACCAAATCTACCAGAAAGCCAAAAGAAACCCTTCTCAAACAGAGTCTGTTCTTTTCCAAACTTTTTTTTTTAAATTTTCTCTCTTCTTTTCCTCCAATTTCTTTTTTCATCTTTTCTTTTTCCTTATTTTCGAGGTGGTTTCAGAATCTCCGGCAGAGTTCTTTGCAGAGAACAAAAACATTGCCGGCTTTGACAATGTAAGGCCTACCTTCTTTTTCTTCTTCTTCTTCTTCTTCTTCGTTTGATTAATTATGACAGAATTAAGTATGATTCAAAGGTTTATATGTGTTCATATTTCATAATTAAAATGCATAATGAGTTTATTTATAGAAGTGGAGCTTGTTAAGCTGGCAAATTCGAATGTGATGCAATGATATAATGTTAATTTTGTACGTAGAAGAAACAAAAGGAAATGGGTTCATGACAGGTTTTTGATGGTGTAATTTTCAGCCTGGGAAATGCCTTTACACTACTGTTAGAGAGCTGGTTGAGAATTCCCTTGATTCAGCTGAGTCCATGTCCGAGCTTCCCGTTGTTAATATTACTATGTGAGTCAGTTCTCTTTCTTTCTCTACTCTTTCTGTTCACGATTCCACATTGGACTGTTACATACTTGAAAAATTGGTGGATATTCTTTTGCCATCTCATCTCCGTTATATATCTTCTCTGACTATGAGAATTTCATTAGGAATTGAAATGCATTTGTCTTTGGTCTTCAATTACCTCGCTTTACTCCTTGTTTAGTGAAGAAATTGGCAAGACCAAGTTCAATTCCATGATTGGTCTGGTTGATCGTGATCGTGTTGACCAGGAACTTTATGATGATTATGAGACAGCCAAGGATCGTGAGGTGTGATTTCTTCATCTTTTTAATCAATTTCAATGAGTTTTTGGCATAATTTGATGATATGTGTCATGTAATCACTATCACACTACATTGTTGATTACTTTGTTTGTTGTGCATAAAACTTGAAAACTGTTATATTATTACATAGTGTTCAAAATCATGTTTTACATCCATGTAATCTCCTTTACCACTACCTCCTACCAAACAGGCTTCCTAGGCTTAGAATGTTTTGTGGTATGAATTGTTATGTAGTGATGTTACCACTACATCACCCAAGTGTGCCTTGGTGGTTTCATGCAAAAGAACTGATGCCCACCAATATTATACACATCTACGTTCTCTCTAACCTGTTTATTTGCATTGTATATGATTCAATGCAGAAAAGATTAGCCAAGGAAGCTCGTGCTCAGGAAATATTAGCTAAGAATGTTGCTCTACGGAAGAAAGTCAAAGAACCATCAGCTACAAAGGGCACGAAGGGCCGAGGTGAGGCTTCGTTTTACAAAGTCACCTGCCAGGTCTGATGCACTTTTCCATTTAATCATCTAATATATTCATATAAACTTTATAAATAGGTTTCCTTGAGTATTAGTGTTGTATTTTTATTCTCATACATCGCAATGCACTTGAAATACTTAGAATCTATGGATTTTCAATGTTACAGGATAATGGAAGAGGAATGCCACATGATGACATCCCAAATATGTTTGGACGAGGTTCATATTTTCAATTCATATTGCCTTTCCATCAATTTGGTTACTTATAGATATGCATTGTACAAATACTTGGCATGCTCATGTGCTCGTCTAAGCTTACTTGGAAGGCATTGCGCCTTGCTGTTTACAGTTCTTTCAGGGACAAAATATGGGCTGAAGCAAACCCGCGGGAAATTTGGTCTTGGTGCAAAAATGGTAAAGCTTTACCGCTGCCGATTGTTTCATCAATATGATTGCAAAACTCTACATGCATCTCGCCATTCCTGTGTCGTAATGAATCAACCAAGTCTTCTTTCTTTGAACAGAGGAAATTATAATGTCTAAGGCCACCAAGTATTCTCTTGAATTCATTCTCAGTTGCAAATATAGTGATTTCATTCAATGGAATATCCTAATTGTTCCATAGTCGGGATTCTACTGGTGTAGTGTCTTTGTTGAAGATACTTGCCCTATGTATGTGCTTAATGAAATTGCTATATAGGACAAATCTGGTTTTGATGTTCTATAAAGTGTATTGTCAAATTTAACCATGTATCTTGATTTCTTTAACTTCTCAATTTGCTTGTGCAGGCATTGATATGGTCCAAAATGAGCACTGGGCTTCCAATAGAAATCTCCTCATCGATGAGAGGCCAAAAGTATACTTCATTCTGCAGGCTGGACATAGATATCCATCAGTAAGAATCAACAAAAAAGATGTAGAATGTTTATGTTTGTTTTCATGCATTCACTTACTTTTGCATGTTGTAAGACATTTATGTTTAAGTGTATTGGTTACCCAATTCTGGACCTAGTAATGGGTTCCTATTTTACCTTTTGTAATGTGCTGAGCTTCACTATTAACATATGTACCTGGCCATACTGAAAAATTGTTTTCTTCTAACTTATCAGGAATATTCCTCATGTACATTTACATGAAAAAAGGAGCAATGATGATGGGTGGCATGGAGCTGAAATTCAAGTGATCATTGAGGGAAACTGGACCACTTACCGTGTATGTACAAACTATTTGGCTGGTACTATCATTTCATTCTTTATGTCAAATTTATGAGATGCATGTGGTAGTTGTCACTTGCAATTGTTACGCTACGAATAAGTCGGTGCTTTCTTTGCCTGACCTCATCTTTATTTGTAAATGCAGTCCAAAATATTGCACTACATGCGGCAAATGGCTGTGATTACTCCTTATGCACAGTTTCTGTTTAGATTTATCTCAGATGCATCTGAGTATGCTCTATTTCTCTCTCTCCCCAACATTATATCTTATCATCACTTTATATTCTGCACAAATGAATTGTTCCTGTTTTTACTCTTCTAATCTACTACTTTTCCTTGCGGTGATATTTTTCTCCTTGACAGCAAGAACATTACTATAAAATTTGCTCGAAGAACAGATGTCATGCCCCCAGTTCCTCTTGAGACAAAACACCATCCATCATCTGTTGATTTACTATTGATCAAACGCCTCATTGCTGAAACTTCAAAACATACTCTTCTGCAATTTCTTCAGCATGAATTTGTGAATATAGGAAAGTCACATGCTGAACGATTAATTGGTGAGAGGTTGCTTCATTTATATCCTTCAACTTTTTAGGCATCCTAGAAATAATAAGCTGCGTTGGTATTAATCTTATAGTAAACAATTCAGATATGCTGTTTTTAACAGTTAATTGTAATCATAAAACTAATTCTCAGATGTTTGAGTTGAGTTCTATTGATATAATGTCTTCAAATTTTCAGGGGAAATGGGTCCAGAATTTAGTCCAAAAATGGCTGTTAAGTCTCTTACTGATCGACAGATAGTTCGCATCCATCAATTGTTTCGTCAAGCCAAGTTTGACGATCCTACTGGTGAGGTAAGTGTTTGTTTGTTTCAATCTAAGGTTAACTGATGGTTGTGACAGTTGCACAACAAAGTTCTGCATCTATGTGATATTCTTTTGGTTGGACAGGCTGCTTATAAATTCAGTTTCAGTGTCTTAGTCCTGCAGGTGAATACAATCTTCGTCTTGGGATTATAAAGGAGTTGCACCCAGACATGGTTGCTACCTTTTCAGGGAGGTTGTGCCCAAAATTTTTGTTGTTTTGACCTGTTCTTTTTCAAAGTTCTAGTCTTCCAGAACACTTTAAATTTGGAATTATGATTTTTGTGCTAGTGAATACATAATGTCCTATATACTTGACCTTGTGTAGTATCGTATTATATGCAGTGCACAAGTCTTTGAAGGGCACCCGTTCATTGTGGAAGCTGGTGTTAGTGTGGGTGGAAAGGATGTTAAGCAGGTAATTACTAGTGTTTAATGTTGTATAGCCAAAAGAAAAGAAACAGATCGGAGCTGGAAATTTCTTTATGTTTGATCAGATCCTTTTTTTTTTGAGGATCTGGGGCTTTACCTGCAAATTGAAACTTAACAGGAAAACATGAAATATGGAAGATAAATCAACCTAGCATTTTCAGATGATACTAGGAATCAACTACAGGATTTCTTAGGCATTGAAAGCAAGATATGGTGCTCATAGATCTGATTTTTGTTATGGAATTGAGAAAGTCTCATTTTGTTTTAAATTCATAGCTGATTGAACTTAGGTAGTCAGGAAGTGATTATCCTTTCTATCTTTGGCCATTCTTTCATTGGCTTTGCCTACTCAATATCCAGGGTCTAAATATCTTCCGATTTGCAAACCGCATTCCACTTCTTTTTGAACAAGGAGCTGATGTTGTCACCAGGACTGCCCTTAAGAGAATCAAGTAGGACATACCAGTCTTTTATTTTATTTTTCTACATTTTATGGTGTGGGACTGAGTGTTCAGTGTAAGATCTTAAGATTGGGATACAAATAGTGCCTATTCTTTTCAGCTGGGGAAATTACAAGATCAACCAATTGCAAGACAGGATTGGTGTCTTTGTGAGCATTGTGAGCACAAAAATCCCCTTCAAAGGGACTGGCAAGGAGTACATTGGAGATGATATCAATGAGATAGCAACTGCTGTCAAGGTGGGACATTTCCAATTTTCTTTTTTGTTGTCTCCTCAGTTGGGAGGTCGAGTAAACTGACCATGCCAGTCTTTTCAGTCTGCTGTTCAGCAGTGTTGCATCCAACTGAAGTCCAAAATAGTGAAGAAAATGCAGGCTCGTGAGCAACAGGACAGGAAACGCAATCTAAGCAAGTAAATCTGCAACAGAATCTGTATTCCCTTTGGTTGGTGAAATGAGGCTTTGCTTCTTATTTGTGTATAATGAAATTGAATTTTGACTAGATACATCCCCGATGCTTCTGGTGCTGTCTATGATGTCTTGAAAGAAATGGCACAGTCTTATAGATCAAAGAAGAAACGCTGCGAGGAGATGGATGCAGAAATACTGCATAAAGTATTCACGCAAGAAATAACAAAAGAGACTCTCCGGGAAAAACTTGCTCAACATATTGAACAGGTGAGTTTACTTTGTAACTTTAGGTCTATACGGCCTTCATAGTCTGTTGATATCCTTAGTGTTGTTACATACAGGATCTAGTTTTTCCCTGATAACATTTCTTTAGTGACATGTTAGACTGGGGATGCAAGGTTACCCAAATTAGGGTAGTAAATGGGTTTGCGTATGCCAGAGTAGGCACCTGAGCGACAGTACTTGCTTCTTTAGGTTGGCGACAGGATGCAAGTAAAGCTGAAGTAAATATTGATGTATCTATGTATGATTCGGTTTTGCAGGTGGACTACGAGATGGCACTGGAATATGCTACACAAAGTGGAGTGAGTGAAGAACCGAGAGAAGATATCTATGTTCAAACGCTTCAAGCTGAAAATAAGTCGATTGACTTTCGCAGCCCCCTTTTTGTTTTTAGGTTAATTTGTTAAGTGTCATTTGGTGAAGATATGTCTTTGCAGATGCAGATAGGTTATAGGTCCTGGAGGTAAAAGATTTGGTAGTTAGTTTGTGGTGTCATTCATCTGAAGCAGTAAAGATGGTGGATTATTAGTACCCGTTATCACCGAGCACGATAGGTAGAGATGATAGTTTGACATTATTGTTATTACTGTTAGGATTAGTATTGAATGGCATTCTGAATTTGAGGGAAATTCCAAGGCATTTGGCGGGAGTATTGGGTCGTAATCTTGTTTTGTATACCCAGAAAATGAGTGATCTGTGCCTAATGCAGTGTACACAGTACAGTTGACGGTTTTGTAACATGAATTGTGTTGCGAATAAAAATGAAGAACAGAAGAGAGAAGGAGAAAGAAAAGAGTCCAGAAAGTAGAGAGAACAGAGAACTTTAGAAAGAGGAGAGACACACATATTAGCTAATTCATAATCTGATTATCAGAGAAAGGTTACAATCTTTATACTCGTTATAGTTGTGTAATAGTTACAGTATTTTTATACGTAACATTCCTTTCTCCTTTAAAAAACCTTGTCTTCTGAAACGAGTATAAAGATTGTAACCGTTTCTCTCACAAGCAGATTATGAATTAGCTAATGTGTATCTGTCTCTCTAAAGTTCTTTGTTCTTTTCTCTACTTTTTGGACTCTTCTCTTTCTCTCTCTCTTATGTACTTCAATTTTATTCGCAACAAATAGTATCAGAGCAGTCGATTCTACGTGAAATCGAAGAAAACATAAAAAGTTTGATGGAAGCACAAATCAGAAGCGAGAAAATGTTTCTGGAATTTCAAAGCAGGAATGAGAAAATGTTTTTGGAAGCTCTAAACAGAACAAAAAAAATAGAGAACCTGAAGCTTAAAACTGTGGTGACAATTTTTGAAGCTGCAAGAAGTGGAAGTGGGAGCTATTATTGTAGTTATTTCGGAACAGACGAATCAAAATGAGCAACCCATGCAAGAGAAGGACTACATAAAGTTTTTGGTTGTAAAGTCCACCCCTCTTATGAATAACAAAGACGTCGCCTCTGATGATTCCTTAGTCGTCCCCTCTCCTAGCGAGCCCAGTAAGATCGAAATATACTCTCCGACTATCTACACTGTTTGTATAGCTGGTGGTCTAACCCATATGACGGTTACTCCTTTTGATTTCGTTAAGTGTAACATGTAGATTGACCCTGCAAAGAATAGAAGCATATCATCTGGTTTTGGAGTTTTGTTAAATGAGCAAATTGTGAGCTTTGTAGGTGGTTACATTGCTGGACTTTTCTATGCGATTGTGTCTAATTCTGATAATCTAATATCCTTCCTCCGTGATGCTAAAGGAGCAATTGTTGGTGATGCTTCGAAAAAGACGGGTAGTGAAATGAAAAACAGATTATTCATTTTTTGTCTATTCTGTAAACCTCCGTAGCCTTGAGGACAAGGTTTTCTAAAGGAGAAAAGAGTGTTACGTATAAAAATACTATAACTGTTATACAACTGTAACGAGTATAAAGATTGTAATCGTTTCTCTCGTAAGCAGATTATGAATTAATTAATGTGTGTGTCTCTCTCTAAAGTTTTCTGTTCTTCTCTCTACTTTCTGAACTCTTCTCTTTCTTCTTCTCTCCTTCTCTCTTCTGTTCTCCTTTTTTTTTTTCGCAACAAATTGATGGGTCATGCTAAAAATGATCAATCTATCTTGTGCAAATTTTTCTTCTCTATTGTGCTATGTGATACGTGGGGATAGACACTGTTAGGGATGACAATTTTTGGCCAATAGGCTTATATTTAATTACTTTCAGTAAGCCGACTTATAGGTCAAATTTAGGTCTATATTAACTCGAGATTCAATTATTTTAAATAAAATATCGTTTTATTTAAAAAAATTAAATTTTGAGCAAGTTTGAAGCTCAAAGCTTAGACTTAACTAAAAAATTATGTTATTTTATATTTTTATTTTAAAAAAATTGGCTGAGTATTAGTTTATTGCCATTCTTGATTGACTGTTGGCTTTGGGTTGGGCTGGATCTATGTTTGGAAGGTCTAATTTGAATTCAAGCCGAACTCGGTTTAGAAATTTTGAAAAAAGTCTTGTAGATATTTTAGTTGGACTTGAAATCCAATTATTTGAACTGGATACGCCAAATTGATTCCATACTCAGCCATGAATTTGGATCAAGCCTCTTTAATATGGGCATTGACATTTCTTTTAGAAGAAAACAAGTATAAGTTCATAATTAATAGGATTATAATTGTTTGACAGCCACAATATTCTAAACGTTTCTGGGATGACTGTAATGTCACTATTACTATCAGTTAATGGAAAGAAAACGGTGTCGTTGTCTTCTCTCTCTCTTTTTAAATTAAAATCGCTAAGAAATCGTTTAACTAACCACTATATATATATATATATAGAGAGAGAGAGAGAGAGAGAGAGAGAGATCTGATCTGATCTGAGGTGGAGACCGGAGTCGCGTGGTATTATTGGAGAAGAATGGGAGGAGTGAAGATAGCTATAGTGGGAGGAGGTATATTCGTCAGAACTCAATACATTCCCAGATTGTCTGAGATTAAGAATCTCATCTCTCTTTCTGTCATTTGGAGCCGATCTCAGGTGACCTCTATCTATCTCATTTCTTCCATTCTCAACTCTACTCTTTTGGTTTCATTCCTAAATCCTCACTTTCATTCAGGAAACAGCGAGTGCTGCAGTGGAGATTGCAAGTAAGCATTTCCCAGGAGTGCAATGCAAATGGGGAGAAGAGGGCTTCCTTCAAATTCTTCAGGATCCCTCCATTCTGGCCGTTGCTGTCGTCCTCGCTGCTCAATCTCAGGTTTATACCTGCTTTGAAATCCCAATTCTCAGTTCCATTAATGTATACCTTCTACTTTCATCTATCGCACCAGTCTTCGCTACATAGATTGTTGTTCCTTACTATGCAGGTTGATATCTCACTAAGACTGCTCAAGGCAGGGAAACATGTCCTTCAAGGTTGCTCAAAGGCACACTTTACATACTTACAAACTGAATGGGAATGCATGTTACGATTTTTATTTCTCTTTTCTAAGAAAAGAGAAAAAAGAGGATAGTGGAGATTGGTGAAACAAATGGAAAAATAAAGAATACAGTAGCAATAGATATAAATTTGAAAGAAAGAGAAAATGTACTTGATGATGTTTTCTTTCCTTTCACCCCCTGCCCTTCTTCACTCTCCCACCCACACGCACTTATAGTTGCAAATTAGTGGAATAGTAACGAAACCCTGCAGGCGTGGTTACTCCGTTTATTTCTTTTGATTGATGAATCTTTTCTTTTCTTGTCTTTTCTTTTTTTTATCTATTTCTCATCTTGTGCATCTTACTAAGTTTGCTTGTATATTGTGACATGCCATCTTGCTTGTCTAACTTGATCGGCTGAAGAGAAACCGGCAGCAGCTTGTAAGTAGGAACTCTGTTCCTTTCTTCCTTTTTAAATTGCATTTAACTGTTAGTATTCTTGCCAATTTATTTCAGTTTTTGGTGGATCTGTCTCTGTTCCTAGAATTTCGGAAGTATAAAATTTTCACACATGGAGAGTCTCTTCTACTTGAAACTTTTAGTCCTTTTTTTGTATATAGAAAAAGATGTTTAGATGGATTTCATTCTTTTTTTTAACCTGATACTGGACATGCTATTAAGTTGATATCTGCTTGAGATTGACCTAGTTAAATTGGATGTACTTCCTCCTTTCTTTTTTGCTGTTTAGAAAAAAATGAAAAAGTTTTCAAGAGTGGATGAATTGCATACGTTTTGATATGTACTATCAAGATACTTGAGCGTGCATCCTTTCCTAACATTTGCATGGATGCAAGGAACCATATTGATTTTCAAGGGTTTACTGCCACACTCTTTCTGCAGAACCCTTAGATTTTCCATTATATGATGTTTCACGTCTTAAGAAATTGATTGTGTTTAATAATGCAGCTATAACTGAAATAGAAAGTGCACTGTTGAGCTACAAGTCAATAGCTGCAGATGTACCAGGCAAACCAATTTGGGCAATTGCTGAGAACTACAGATTTGAGCCTGGTTTGTTGGAGGTACTTGTTTTGCATTTCTGTGCTGCTTTAAATTACTCTAAATTCTGATGCATTTGTTAACTTTTTTGTAGGGCAAGAAGCTAGTGGCTGAGATTGGGGACATAATGAATGTCCAACTTATTGTTGAAGGATCCATGAATAGCGAAAATCCTTACTTCTCAAGCTCTTGGAGGCGCAAATTTACCGTAGGTCTTCCATTTTACAATTAAATACTGATTTTTCAATGCTGATCACAGAAGGAATTTTCACAACACATGTGCTTTGCATTACTTGAGTACATGTTAAGTAAATGATCTCTATAGTATGCCTCAACAGAGGCAATTCAAATGCAATTAATGAATTGCATGTAAGATTCGAATGACTGGTTGTTTCCAATCCCAAGTGGCATGAAGACATGTTTCATTCTCATGACTATCATTTATTGACCATTCTTTGGAATCTATTTACATCTGCTAACTACAAAATCAGTGGTAGTGGTAGAGTTAATAATGGAATTTTGTTTGCTGAATTTTCGTTCTTGTTCACCTATGATTAGAAACTAAGAAGGGCTCATTAAGTAGAACCCTATTTCTCAAGATTGAATTTTTGAGAAATAACTGTCTTCTTTTCTCCCATATCATTCCCATAAATACAGTTGTTATAGAAGTCTAAGCAGTGTCCTTGTTATTTTGTAGTCTTCTCACCCTTTTTCTCAAAAATGGATCCATAAGCAGAAAAATCCCAACAAATGGGTCCTAGCTTCTTCAGCCAATTTGCCACAACTAAAGCTTTGAAACAGCCCAGAGGGAGGTAGAATGGATCCAAATAAAAAATTTGAGTTCCTAGATACCAGGAAACATTTGAACAAACTCCTAAACTTCTTAATCTCTCTCCATTTGCCACTAATGTGGAATTCCTTTTCTTCTCCTCCACTAAAGGCAAGTTGTTGATCACCTCTATTTGCCACTAATGTGGAGTTCTTTTTCTTTTTCCACAACTAAGAGCTGATTATTCACACCTAAGCATTTACTTCCTTAATCCACCAACACTGGAAGAGGTTACCCTATCACAGAACCCTAGACTTGCTATATATGAAAGTTCAAGGTCTATGTAATAGCATGAATGGAGATTTTATGTCTGCTTTCATCAACAAAGTTTATGCTGATCTTGTTTTGCCAAGTCTGAATCTTCCACTCCTTCAATCCAGAATAACTGCTTGAATCGATGTCAGAGAAAATAGGTCTCATTGCAAGGGATTTCACCCTATTTTTCTCCATTTAAGCTCTACGCAAATGTTTAATGAATTGGGGTTTTGATGAATTCAGCTTGATCAACCTCTTGGAAGAACTTTCTGCTCTGTCACTAATAGCTTTGATCCCCCCAAGTCCCTTTACGTTCACAGACAAATGCTATACTCATAGCACTTGCCAGAGCCTCTAGGCAGTGTAACTTCACCTCCAGAGTTATTTAATATGGCAGTCCATTAAGGAAAATCTGTCCCTAGTTAGATGAGAGAGAACTGGAATAGATAGGGAATTGCTCAAATTTCCGTTGGTATTCCACTACCATACAGAATCAGCGTAATTCGGCTAACTCTCCTAGATTATTGCCATGGACAAAGGGCCCAAAGCACATATTGAACTGCTTCATGAACTCGTCCAAACTGAAACTCGGTCTATCCTTATCTAGATTGATAAATGAAACCTGTGCAATATCCTTCAAATAGAGGATGATCAACAGATAATTTTGGGCATAATGATGGTAAACAAGATGCTGTCTTAATAACTTGAGAAGGACTGGAGCAGTTGGACTGTAACACTGTCACACATTGTAGAAGTCTATGTGGTTCCTGACTTTCATTTGTCTAGATGCTAATGTGAAATTGGTGTATTGATTGTGAAATTGCTCACTAAAATTTATATCACACTTGAGCTACTCTTATGTTGGCATTTTATATCACCTCTTTTGTTCTTGTATTTGGGCAGGGAGGCTTTATTGTAGACATGGGGGTGCATTTCATTGCAGGACTAAGAATGGTAATTTTGCACTGAGACTATACCTTACTGACAAGTCCAATCTGAAGTTTAAATTACCAGGCTCAATACATCCACAATATGTTGCTGCTAATGATACCAGAGAATTAATTTGATATTCTTGAACTGAAATAGGGGTAAAATTTTACTAGAGGTTTATGTCAAAGGCATTGCTGGAGAGCCTCTTTCTAGTTGCCCAAACCTTTTTGCTTTGGAGCATTTTTGTTTTGAAGTGACAAACATCTGACGTTGACTGGTATGAATGTTAGAAAGTATAGACATCTATACTGAATTTTCCTTCTATGTTGCGAGAGAAATTACATTCTCAGGTCAACAAGGCTTGGCTCTAATCACTGGACTTGAAAATTGAGGATTTCTTTTTTCTAATTCTTTTGATCCTGACTTATCCTTGAAAATTTTTTGTTTCATGCTGTTAATAGCTTGTCGGACTGGTATGAATGTTTGAAAGTTTAGACATCTATACTGAATTTTCCTTCTATGTTGTGAGAGAAATTATAGTCTCGGATCAACAAGGCTTGGCTTTAATCACTGGGCTTGAAAATTGAAGGGTTCTTTTTTCTCATTCTTGTTGATCCTTACTTATCCTTGAAA
Organism: Erythroxylum gracilipes; assembly: GCA_026413385.1. Lineage (NCBI taxonomy): Eukaryota > Viridiplantae > Streptophyta > Magnoliopsida > Malpighiales > Erythroxylaceae > Erythroxylum > Erythroxylum gracilipes. The sequence continues at coordinate 31,342,373 of JANZLC010000003.1, forward strand.
ATTTCTTGTTTCATGTGTTAACAGCTTGTCGGATGTGAGGTGAGCTCAGTGTTGGCTATAACCTCTCATGTTGATCCAGCTTTGCCTCCACCAGATAACATATCCTCAGTCTTGTAAGCTTCTTCAGGGAGCTAGTTTTCCAACTCATCTTTTCTTCAAACAATTGGAGATCTAAAGATAACTTGCATTTTTATGATTGTTAGCCAACTGGAGAACGGATCTGCTGGAATTTTTGTAATGGTAGTGTCATCAAAATCTCCCAAGGCATGTGGTGAAGTCAGAAATTTTGTTGACTATAAGTTCCAATGTGCTTATATCCCTTCTCATAGCCTTTAGTTCTTCAGATACTTTGGCGGATTGTTGGCTTAAAGGGAACCGTGGAAGTTGAGCGTGGGAAACAAGATGGACAACACGGTTACCTGGTATTCAAATGTCAATTTACTACAGTAATTAGACCTTTGGCATATTTAAAAAAGACTTGGATGTACAGTTTGCATAAGATGTCTAATCTACTTCGAAGCTTAAACTTGTTTACTAGTCACGTTTCTTCGCCCAAATGACTTATCAAAATTGGCATGTTCAGTTGGTATCCCCTGTTTTGTATTTCAGGCTTCAATTTATGGTGTTGATGGGCAAAGAAAAAGCTCCTTCCACCCATTTAGTGGAGTGACTGATGAACTAAAAACCTTCTTGCATGACATATCACAGTCCACTCTTGAGGTATCATAAACATACTTCTACACATAATAATAATAATTTTATTGTCTGCATATCCAAGAATATGCAGGTGGTATTGGTTTGTTTTGTTCTAATGATGTGATACGTTTTCATCTGCCTCACAGGTCTCCAAATACTGTAAACTTAGCTTTCATTTCTCTTTATAAACTGGGAATGAAGGAAGAAAGTGCTTCTTCTCAGATGCTTTTCATTTCCATCCTGGCATATACTTTACTCATATCGTATTTATGATTACTTCATGTTTGAAATAAGCTGCAAGTTATATCAGATCTAGTAAATAGATATGCCTCATCAAGCTTAAGTTTTGAATGAGATATATGTCATCTATGAAATTGTCCTTTTCCTTTTCCTTTTGTTTTTGTAATTTTTGTTCTTTGTTTACAGCAGGGAAGTAACTACGAAGCTGATTCTCGCCTCTCATATTATGAAGGAGCCAGAGATTTTGCAGTTTTGGAGGCAATGCTTGAATCTGGGATGAAGCATGGAGCTGTAGTTCAGGTGAAGAAGTTTTAGGTTGAGGAGTGATATCTGATGCTTCAAAACTGTTAAATCTGAGCTATGGAAATAAAGAAGAAAAACAGATATAAGCAAATCTGATTAGAAAGTAGCATTGCTGTTAACATGTGAGGGACCAGTAAACGCATCACTAGTACTTTGAGGAGCAGAATCATCATGACCTACGCCATTAATTTTGGTCGTTTAACGTTTTCCAAAGACTGTTACTTTCATTTAGGTATCTTATCTCTCTGACGTAGCTTATCTCCATGACAAAGAAGCCCGAGAAATGAATGTCAGAACCAAAAAAGATTCGGGAGATGTATCGTAGGTTGTATTGGGACATTGCATTAAATGACACCGTGCGGTACCCGCAGATGGAATCAGAACATTTATAAATGTGTTATTAATTGAAGAGAGGACCACCAGATGCTGATTAGGTTGGATTTATACGTGAATGCCAAGGAATATTTTGTTACTTTTCCGTTTTGTTTTGAAGTTATACAGAAACTGTACAGAACTCTCTCTCACTTCATTCAATTGCTCTGTGTTTCGAGTTTCAAAGTTCTACCGAACATATTAGTAACACATGTTTCAATTCATGGTTCATTTCCCTAAAAAATACACCCAATTCACCTCTTCAAACTAATCACATGTCCAATTTATCTTTCGATCAGATCTTATGGTATGTTATTGATGATTATCAATATTAAACTTTTTTCTTTGCATATTATGATAGCAAATATACAGACTTACAACTTTCTAATCCTCTCACAGTCTCGTTAACATGAATATATATAAAAATAAGAACTCTGCTTAGATTCATTCCCCCAAGCTCTGATGTTCTCTTTCACTGCCATTCATTTCCAAACGACAAAAAGTAACTAAGAATTTGTAAAAGAAAGACAAAGTCTGCGGATACGTGCATTTAATGACATTTTTGGCTGCAAATGGTGTTGAACCTAGAAAACCTAAATTATCAAAGGAAGCGCACTGGCTTCTTCTCATGTTTTTCACACAACTGGCAATTCAATAGCCACATTCTTCGCTGTTCATTTCGTTCTTGGACGTGTTGATATTACATATACAAATAATGGGCTACCTTGTTATATCTTTTTTTGTTTCTCCAAAAACACCTGAAAGCCACCTCACTCACATACACTATAAAATGGGAACTTTATTTTTCCGTTACTAGCGTCCCCATTTTGACTTTCGGTATTGACTAACCGCTACAACAACTAGAAGAAGAAGAAGAAGAAGAAGAAGAAGAAGAAGAAGAAGAAGAAGAGAAGCAAAGTTCTTTCTCTTACCATCTCCAAAAAGGTTTGTCCTTTACTCTCTAATGATTCTGCCAGTTTATTTGGCTCTTGTTTCTTTTTCTGTACTTCGTTCATTAGCATTTGCTATGGGATGGGAACGCCTAATTTTCATAAGTGTCTTCTCTGTCTTAATGTAATTTCTCTGATGGGAAACTAACCATAGTCTTATCCGTGTTTCTTTTGTTTTCTCCGAGAGAAGTTGATGACTTTGTCGCTGTTTCTAAATATTTTGTTCCTCTCTCTTTTCACCCTTCCTTTGCCTCCTTTTTTGTCCTCTAATTCTTATTTTACGTACATCTGATCAGTATTTGTAGATGTTCCAGCTGAATGCTGTTTGTCATTTTATTGAATAAACGAGCGGAGAAAGAGAGAGAGAAACTTTAATTTGTAATCATAATTTGAATAAAGGTTTTTCAGAGTTTGGTTCAGAATTTAGGAACACGTCTCTTGTGATGCTGTTGTAGTCGTCGAAAGTGTCAATCATGCTGCTTTCTCCGTGTATTGTAGATGGCAGATATAGACCCAAGGTACAATGTTGATGACGCTCTTCTAGTTTTGGGGTTTGGGAAGTTTCAATGGCTTGTCCTCCTTTATGGTGGCATGGGCTGGATTTCAGAAGCAATGGAAATGATGCTTCTCTCCTTTGTTGGACCATCTGTCAAGTCCCAATGGAACCTTACCTCTGACCAGGAAAGCTTTATAACTACTGTTGTTTTTGCTGGCATGCTGATTGGTGCATATTCTTGGGGCTTGGTTTCGGACAGATTTGGAAGAAGGTCAGTCTACCAATTACTCTTTCCCTTATGCTTCATCCAAAACCCGTACTTTACTGCTTTCGCATCTGTATGTTCTCCTAACTTCTCTGTGTACTAGGACATTTTGGCATAATTTCAATTATGAATTGACAATTCACATTAGTCTACCATTACAATTTGTGGGAGACTTTTATTCTGTTTCTTGGGCCTAGTACTTCCAACTAATCATACTATAATTGACACAACTTGAAGATGAGATGATTCTGTCAAGCATTTGATGACGATTTTTTTTGCATTTTATCTTTTCTATCTGCAAAGAAGGCCTTTTGAATGTGTGCATTTGGATGCCAACATGTTGGCTTGACTGCCTCCAATTCATGCACCCAAAGAAACCATAATTCTGTCTTGCCCCAAAGAACAGAAAGGAAAATTAAGATAATAAAAGTGAATTCTAGGAACAGGGAAGTAGAGGACTTGAATACTTGAGGTCTTCAGTATCTGTTGTCAAATCATCTTCCCTGTCTTTCATCTCTCATTTACTCTTTTGCATTTTGGTTGAAAATGATACCGGTCGAGTGTTCTTGGTTGGTTTCACCGGCTCTTTTGCTTTTTCTACAGAAAAAAAGGAACAAAAAAAAAACGTTTATTTTTAATACTTGGTCAACTGGAAGTTCAGGGCGAAAAATTGAAGGTCAAGCTATCCCATCCAACTTTGATGCAGCAGTTTTTCTCTTCAACTGTATAGTTTTTCAAAACTACAAATGATGAGTGCTTTCAATTATATTCCAGTGCAATTAATTCCCTTTTTAACTTTCTATCCCTTCAGGAGAGGATTTCTGGTCACAGCAATTGTAACTTCTGCATCTGGTTTTATGAGTGCCGTGGCACCAAATTATGTCACATTGCTAATCTGTCGGTTTGTGGTTGGCCTTGGTCTGGGAGGTGGTCCAGTACTGTTTGCATGGTTTTTGGAGTTCGTACCTGCACCACACAGAGGCTTCTGGATGGTTGTCTTTCAGGCCCTATGGTCAATTGGAACTGTTGTTGAGGCTGCGCTAGCATGGGTATGCTTGTGATTTTCTTGCCATTTTCCAGTTTCTCTCGATCTTTCAGAACAAATCCTTGAAAAATGCATGCTTTCATCTTTCAGACATGGATAATGATTGGTTTCTCGAGAGATTTAAATCTCCATATGGCGAATTGCATGTACCAAATTCTGGTGGTGTTGTAATAAATTGATCTCTGGGATGTGTATGTGGCATTCTTGCTATGTCTTTTGATTCGATAGTTTCTGATGCATATGCTCAAGAAAAAGTTGAATACAATGGAGAAGGTTCAGAGCATCTTGAATCTCCTTGCTTAGCTTATCATGCAGTTACAAAAAGACTCTTTTGTTGCCATCACGTATTCATGACTCTTCAAGAATTGACTGAATGTCAGGTTGATCTTGTTTACCACTAAGCAACTCTTTATTAGCTAAGAACTGGGTTTGGTCAACTGACTGGCATGGGCTGCACATGAGATGTCATTACGAACATTTGCTTCGCATTCTTGTCCAATGAGAAAAGTTTGACTAATGTTTTAAGATTCAAAGGATAGATGGTGGAGATGTTTTTTTCTTGTATAAAACTGTGTGCAAAATGCGTACTAGTAGGAATTTGAATAAGATTTTACCCTTTGTCTTATAGATGTCTGGTAGAAGGGAAATTTTTCTTATTTGAAATTAAATGTTGAAGTGCCTATACCATGCGTGGCTTGAATGGATTATAAGGAAACATCTTTCACTTTGATTCATAATGAAAGTTCTTATGGTTAAACAATGTTTTTTCTATTGGTCTCTTAAATGGTGTCCTGCCAGATTGTTGGTGAAAGTTTCAAGATTATAGTGTACTCCATTTTTCATTAAAATTGTAGCTTCCCCAGTCCAACATGGTTACTCTGTGCATTTAACTATAAATTTTGCTATTGCAACGAAACCATAGAATTGGGATTCTAGATGCTACAAGGGGTAGAAGTACACTCATCGGTTGAACTGTTCTATGCAGATTGTGATACCTAGATTGGGCTGGAGGTGGCTGCTTGGTCTTTCTGCCGTGCCATCTCTTTTCCTTCTCATATTTTACGGCATCACCCCAGAGTCACTAAGATATTTATGTCTAAAAGGCAAAGAAGATGAAGCCCATAGAATTCTGGAGAAAATAGCCAAATTGAATAGGAAAGAAGTGCCTTGTGGTGTTCTTGTCACAACTAAAGCTGAGGTGCAAAGGAAGAGCTTTCTGCCTGAGACAGCGCCTTTACTTGTGTCGGACTCGGGGGAGGATGAAAATGTCACTTGTTCTCAGGAGGAGGAGACTATTACTGGTCCCATCAATTCACTGTTACTGCTTCTTTCGCCAGAATTAATTAGGTCGACTTTGCTCATGTGGATAGTATTTTTTGGAAATTCATTTTCATACTATGGCCTTGTCTTGCTTTCCACCGAATTGAGCACTGGGAGTAATGAATGCGGTCAAACTAAAATGCTGTCACAAAGTTCTGGAGGAGTCAACTATGCTGATGTTTTCATTACTAGTTTAGCAGGTAAGATGTTTATTTGGACCAGTGAAGTCAATGCCCTTTTTATCGGTTTAAATAAATTGAATAACATTAAGCTTTTTACTGTATTTGCAGAGTTTCCTGCATATATTTTGGCATCTGTTACAGTTGACATTCTCGGTCGAAAGCTCTCAATGGTGGCTTTCTCAGTGGTCTCCTCCATCTTCCTGCTGCCATTGGTAGTCCATCGGTCTACAGGTCTAACGACAGCTCTTCTATTTGGTGGTAGAGCAAGTGTGACAGCATCATTCACGATCGTCTATTTATATGCTCCGGAGGTAAATAAATGCGAAATATTTTATCGTATAAAATGAAGATTTGTAATCCATAGATTGAACCATACTCTTTGAAATGATATTTGATGATGATGATTGTAGATATATCCAACCTCAGTGAGATCAACTGGTGTTGGAATTGCAAGTTCTATTGGAAGAGTTGGTGGAGCTGTGTGCCCTCTGGTAGCAATAAGTTTGGTGCAAGGATGCCATCAAGCGGTAGCAGTTCTTCTGTTCGTTGGTGTAATTATAGTATCGGGCGTTTGCTCTTTCTTCTTCCCCTTGGAAACCAAGGGCCGTCCCCTGGTAGATCGTCTTGCCTTTTCATCCAATCCTAAATAATTTTAATAGGAGAGGAAGCATAATGTTCCACAAATCATGCATGTAGAATTTAGAAACAATGTTTCGTCTTGTATATTATTAAAGTATGAAAGATGTAGATTTTTTATGTTCTTCTTCTAATAAATTATCGTAAAACTATGATTAATTGTTATGTATGGGGAGAATGACTCGATTGGAATGTGGTAACAGCCTCTTGCATTTTTGGTCTTTCCAAAGGTCAGTCAAACGGGGCATCTTCTTTCTGTTGGTTTAACTGATTTGAAACATAAAGATCATTATTATTAGACTAATAATAATAGGAAGAAGAAGAAGAAGAACTGAGGCTTAAATATAATACTCAACAATCATGGTTTCCCACTTTGAGAGGTCAAGAATTTTTCTTGTCAATCAAATGGAATAGTCGACACTTGGAGATGCAAGTGGAGTTCAGTATTATTACTTCTTTCTTACTGCTCAATGTTGACCCTTCCTGTCCTGCCTACCAGTCAGAGAGTTTGATACTTCAATTTTAATTGCACTTTAAATTATACTCTTTATCACCATTAAGGTTCAAGTGGGTGGTTCACAGATTGGCACAAAAAGAAAGACCATAAAGAACACGACCCTAAAGTATTACAACTTGTAATAATTGCATATAATAATAATAAAAACCTCTCATTTTCATTTTTAAAAAAAGTAAAATCCATATGTACGATTTAGATGAAGCCATGTGTGTGCTATAAAATTATACCTATATATGATTACGAAACATATATATGATATATGGGATAAAAGGATATGCTCTTGTTTGTACGTTCTCTGTTAATATTTGACGTTCCAAGCTCCAAAGGGGTGAAGAAGAAAAGAAGGTCGATAGTTTCTAACATATTCTTGTAATCATTACGATATTATATATAAGGGAATAATGAGCATCTTGCCTTTAGAATTAAAGTATTTGATACAAAGATTGCGGAAAGATATACTTATTATACAAAAAGAACACGTTAAGCTAAGTAAATTATAATTTTTAAAATGATATGTTAAAAATTATGATTTAAAAAGTTGGTAACAAAATTGAAAATTGTTCTTTTTTCGGTGCAAATTGGCCTTTAAATAGAAGACTAATATGATTGAAATACTTGGCCCTAACAGGTACCTAAGACAATTTTATAATCAAATAAAAGAAAAAAAAGGCTGATGTTTAGTCCGTTCCCTTCCCTACTTACATAATAATTATTTGTACACTATAAGTCCAATGATCCTGGTGCAGAAAGTCTTAACGGTAGATATGGGTTGCATTATTGTGGAAGACTATTGACTTACTTTACTAAACACTCAGACTCGCATCGCATGTGTAAGCTATAATTACAAATTTTATAATGTGGTGGTCATGGTGGTGGGCTTAATTTATTCCACATTTTTAAAATAATATGAATACAAATGGAGACATTCACCACGTCTTAGTGATGGTCACTTCACTACTGTCTGTCCTAATTCCATTTATCTTCCTCTCCTTCCATTCCAATACCTATACCGACCATTGATTTTAATTATTTGCAATCATCTATCACAAATATAAACTAAACAATAATAATAATCATCATCATCATCATCACACCTAGTTTGAAGTCCCGAAGCAGAATTTAGGAAGGTCTGATAATACGCAACCTTACCCCTACATAATAGAGAGACTATTTTCCAAATAGACTCACATGTAAATGTGACAGGTAGATATGATGCAGAAAAACAGAAGATAGAAATAAAGAACTAGCACGAAGAATAATTAAGAAAGACTAAAAATACTCACAAATAAAATAATAATAAGCATTATAAAAATAATAATCACACTACAATACTTACCAACAAAATCTCATCGGTATGGGAACATGTTCTCATAGGTTTAAAATGGATGGTAGGTAATGGATTAACGACAAAATTCTAGGAGGACGCATGGGTGTCTGACTTTGGTGCTCTTAAAGACCGTGTTATATTTCCGATACCAGGCCATTTGCTCTCAAAACCTGTTATGGCATTTGTGGATGAACGTGGAGGATGGAAGTGGTCCTTATTTCAAGACCGACTTCCTACCTCTATTTGTATGGCAATTGCAGGCACACTTCCCCCTAGCCCTCAGTTTGGCCCGGATCGAGTGATTTGGGCCGCCTCTAAAACTGGTGCTTTTTCCATAAACTCTGCATATAACTTGATCAATGGGCAGGAGGATAACAGTGGCAGTACGTTGTGGGAAAACGTTTGGAAATGGGAAGGGCCACAAAGAATTCAAACATTCCTATGGCTGTTGGTTTGGGATAAACTCCCCACTAATCAACAAAGAGTAATGCGGCATCAATCACCGGATCCGGCTTACCATCGGTGTGCCGATATCGAATCCATTTTGCATGTAGTCCGAGACGAATGTCGAGCCCGCACTTTCTAGCGAGGGTTACAAACCAGTTTAACGAATGATGCTTTTTTCCTAGAGGACAAAAATCATTGGATCTTTGCCAACTTACAAAAACAACAGACTATCCTAGGTTTTCATTGGTCCTTAGTGTTTGGAACGACATGCTGGTTCCTGTGGTCGTAAAGCAGTATTTAAGTCCAATTTTACATGGCCGCCCAATCCTCAAGTCATTGGCCTCCAATACGTTCGCACAATTGTGCAAGCCAAGGAATTGATAGGAAGAACTATCCTGGGTCCACGATTAAGACAGGAAACCCTTATCGGATGGAACTTTCCCACACAAGACTAGGTACGACTTAACACTAATGGAGCTTATTCTACATCTACTTCGCAAGCCACAGCGGGAGGAATCCTTCGGGATAGCACAGGGTGTTGGCGAGGGGGTTTTGCACACAATATCGGATTCTATCAACCAGTATGTGCTGAGTTGTGGGGGTTTTTTTCCTGATTGCAACTTGCATGGACGTTAGGTTTTCGAAAGGTAGAACTCGAGGTGGACTCTCAGATAGTTGTTACATTACTATCATCCTCCGAAATAGCACAAGTTCCATACCACACTCTACTCGTGGGGACACGACAACTCCTCAACCTAGAGTGGATTGTGAAAGCTCCGTGAAGCTAATCGAGCTGTGGATTGGCTAGCAAATTATGCCAAGAATCTCACTCTTGGTATCCATTGGTATCAAAACCCGCCAGAGGGTTGCTCTTCTATCCTACTAGAGGATAGCTCAGGGGTCGTGTTTTCCCGTATTGTAGCTTAGTTTTCGTGTACTTCTCCAACTGAGTAAAAAAAAAAAGTTAAACAAACATTTAATTTAGATATTTGAAAATGGAAATTGATACCTTCCCATTTCCCTTTTGAATGTACATTGATATTTGTTACATGTGTGTCTGATAGAGGGCACTTATTATTATATATGTTCATGATGTTAATACGATTCATTTATAAAGCAGAATCATATGTATATACACGGTAATTTATTTAATTACTTAAAAAATAAATCATACAGATTTTCTTAATAATGTTAATACAAACTATAAAATTCCTAATATCTACTCAATAACAACTTTTAGCATGATATTATAAATTAACATGAGTACTGTAGTTTATTTGATTCAACTACGTAAATATATATAAGTCGGCTTAGCTTACATGCAATGTGTTGATTAGGAGAAGTAAATGTTAAGTCTACCGACTAAAGAACTATACACCATTATATTTGAAATAAATGTTTCCTTCTTTGGACAAAAAGTTAAGTTTGCTTCCGTTTGAATTTTGTCTGCCAACTCACGCTGTGATTCCTTTTCCTTTTGTTGTTATAATCCTGTAACATTAGCATGTTACTATATTCTTAATTTATGTTTTTTTATAAACAAATAAATTAGAATTAACTTATGTCTTTTATAATTATTTAATTATTTTTATAATAATTTTTTTTTATAATAACAATGAGATCTTAATTATATAATCCCAAGTACGTACATCACATGTGAGTGAAGACTGAAGCCTAACGAAAAAATAGCTCTTTGCAGCAACAGCAACAAGCAATGCTTAATCTTTATTGTTCTACTTTAGACAATTCAACGCGTGATTGATTTGAGAGTATATGGGAATCAGAATATGTGAATAAAGACAACTTTAGAGAAATAGGACTTACGAACTTATCATCGTTTATAATTTGCTGTCATCATGAATTAAACCGTACATATTTCAATATCAAGATTACCATTAATCCTTGTGTATACATCCTTATTAGGTAAAACACAGACCAATTAAAGCTTTTGGGTAACTAGTGTTGAAAAAATATCAAGATTACCTTTAATCCTTACTATAGGTAAAACACAGACCAATTAAAGGTGTTGTTTAGGAGTTTTGAGTATGGGTAACTAGTGACGATGTATGTTGGTTTGTTTTTGACGACAAGTAATCGAAATGTTGTATGACACTGACATGAAAGGAACGTAAAATGTATCCAAGCTCCTTATAATTCAACGTAAATTAGAGATTACAAAGTGTTCTAATCACTAACGTCTCTCCTCTCCTCTCCTCTCCTCTCCTCTCCTGCCGATAAGAGAAAAAAGTTGACAACAAAAGGGAAATTGACATTTGTTTCTATTACCTGTAAGTTCGGTGTCCGTTCACGTCAATTGTGTTGACAATACATGTACGTATCTTTTGCAAGTCTATAAGCTTGACTGCAAAATTCCAATGATGTGAAATAAACAATATATAGGATGTGGGGAAGAAGAAGGAGGAGAGTAAATGAGTGGTGTGGCGGTGGCCGTTGTCAGTCACCGTGGGCCAAGTACTAAGGTGTGGAGACAAAAAAAGAGTAAATGAAGGTGTGAGGGTGCTTCTTCGGCCATAGTCACCGTGGGCCAAGTGCTAAGTTTGGAGTCTTCTCCATCAACACGCAAAAGTTGACTTTTATTTTGTAGATTTCTTTGGCCATATCAAAAAGACAAAACGATTCCACTTGCCAAGTCCATTATTCAATATCTCTATAGTCCACACACTCTACACCCACATAGCTAGACAGTAGATACTAAGCTTTTATATATAAAGAAGAAGCTGAAGAGACCGATTAGTATAAATTCCTCTCCCCCACTTAGCAGAATATATACTAAAGCAAGCTAGCAGTTGTTACCATATCATTTTGCTACTTAACTACTATATTATCATATCATATGCAAGAAGAAGCTTACTCTTGGCTTCCAAGTTCCATCCCGGAATACATGGCTCTGTAAATTATGGGTCCCACCGGTAAAAGCACGAGAAGATTAAAAAGATATCGTGTTCTGTAATTTTGGAAAAGATGTTTGTTTGTGATTCTTGGTCCTGAGAAAACACAGTTACGTGTTTAATATATACACTCACACCAAGCAACCTGACCTATCTCTCCATCTCCTCCAACTAAAAAGAGGAAGAATACACACTCCCAGACTTGCGGATTTAAGGTTGGTATTCCTTATTTAATTACAAGCTCTTCAGTGAGTCTCTCTTTTGTCCCGGCTTTGCAATTTGTTGCTGTAACTTGGGAGATATTGGAGGCAAAGTTGAATATCTCTGAACTTTGTTGACATATATATCGAGGCAAAGCTGACTATATATATATGTAAACAAAGTTGAGAGATATTCAGCTTTGCCTCCAAACTATCGACTGGAGTAGCATAAATAAGCTCTTTATTATCAATATTAAAGTTTCCAAAAACTTGACCATTTTAAGGTCTAGTTTTGGTTTAACGCTTTATGAAAATTTAATAAACAAAACCATTGTCGGCGAGAATTTCGCCGGAGGTGGTTAACAATTTCAGAGGATTTCACTGTAGGAAATCTAAAATGTTTGGATGATATAATTATTAAGAAAAATATTGTAATCTTTCAAAATAAAATAAAGGATAGAATCGATAATTATTGCTCCACAAATCGAATTTATTATTATTATTATGCGTAACCGCTTGCCTTATCAACACAAGCAATGGATCAGAGAGGCCCACTTGGTCGGTCTTTATGTACAATGAGACAGATAAAATATATATAAGATGCCAAATAAATAAATGTAATATTAAATACCATTCACATGTAAATCGAAAAGCTGGTGGCGCCTAAATTCAGTCTGACAAGGTAAGGTAGGCACATCCGTATCCAATCGCAGTTTATACCAAAACAAAATTTGATTTAGTTTGTACTCTTAAATTGATCATTGTACAAAAATTTGGAGCTTTTCCTATAGTAGGCTGTAGTTTTCATCAACCCCATACTAGATTACCATTCATACTTCATAGTGTATGTGCTTTATGGTTGGTAGATAAGTAAAAAGATGGAGTAGCTGGTTGAAGAAACTGGTGGATTGTGGATGAAGCAGCAGCATATACAAACAAACTCAGTACTTCCGTCGGCGATATATAGGATAGGAGATGGCGGAGCAAGGAGGTGGAGCAAGATACACAGTGGACCAAGCTCTTGTGGCGGTTGGGTTTGGGAAATACCAATGTCTAGTGCTGTTATACGCGGGGATGGGTTGGATAGCAGAAGCTATGGAGATGATGCTCCTGTCGTTTGTCGGACCATCAGTTAAGTCAGCATGGCATCTCAATTCCCGGCAAGAGAGCCTTATTTCCAGCGTGGTTTTTGCTGGTATGCTCGTCGGTGCTTATTCCTGGGGTGTTGTTTCCGACAGATTTGGAAGAAGGTGTGTGTGTCTTAATAATCTTCTACTCCTTTTATTTCACTTTGTATTATACTACAGTTGAAAATGGTGTTTGATATAATAGGAGAGGTTTTTTGGTGACGGCAATAGTAACATCTGGAGCAGGAGTACTGAGCGCACTTGCACCAAACTACGTAGCGTTGCTGATATGTAGATGCCTGGTGGGTGTTGGTGTGGGAGGTGGTCCTGTGCTCTTCTCCTGGTTCTTAGAGTTTGTTCCTGCTCCTAGGAGAGGCATTTGGATGGTTATTTTCTCTGCCTTTTGGACTCTGGGAGCTATTGTTGAGGCTGGACTTGCCTGGATAATTATGCCAAGGTTGGTGTGGAGGTGGCTCCTTGGACTCTCCGCTGTTCCATCATTTTTCCTGCTAGCTTTCTATATTTTCACACCAGAATCTCCAAGGTATCTTTGCTTGAAAGATAGAAAAACTGAAGCCCTTCAAATCCTGGAAAAATTAGCCAAACTCAATGGGAAACAACTGCCTCCTGGTACTCTTGTTTCGGATTCTGAACTCAAGACTACTGTACCTCCAGTCTCAACGGCTAAAACGGAAACTAATAATGTTCCTCCTCCTACTCCGCCACCTGCTCCGACCAAGTCCGAGGACGTTAATGCAGGGATATTCCGGTCAATGCTTGTGCTTCTTTCACCAAAGCTACGGAGGTCAACGTTGCTCTTATGGGTCGTCTTTTTCGGTAACGCATCTGCCTACTACGGTATCGTTCTGCTCACCACTCAGCTGAATAGCAAAGATAATAAGTGCTCTTCTTCTTCTTCGTCAACTAATCGTAAGGCATCCACCTCCAGTACTGACATCAACTACAAGGATGTTTTCATCACTACCTTTGCAGGTAAATACATACATACGATTGGACTATGATTTATTATACTAGTTTAAATTAATTTGGATATTCTTTTGTTTTATTTTGTGACAGAATTACCAGGTTATGTCCTGTCTGTTATCACAGTAGATAGATTTGGTCGGAAAATATCAATGAGCAGCATGTTATTTGCATGCACCATCTTCTTATTGCCATTGGTAGTCCATCAAACTAGACGAGTGACAACAGTACTTCTGTTCGGAGCTCGAGCTTTTATCAGCTCATCCTTCACCACTGTCTATATCTACGCTCCCGAGGTAAACAACTTGGAAACTGCAAAATCTGAATTATCTATAATCTACTACTGTACTGTATATACATAAACATAATTGGGCTGAACCTGAAGTTTGGTGATTTTGTTGTGGGTAGATATACCCCACGTCGCTGAGAACAACAGGGATGGGAGTGGCAAGTTCAGTGGCCAGAATTGGTGGGATGTTATGTCCCCTAGTGGCGGTGAGTTTGGTACAAGGGTGTAAACAAGCTGAAGCCATTGGTCTTTTCGCAGGTGTCGTGTTCTTAGCAGGAGTCGCAGTTTTGTTCTTCCCATTAGAAACGAAGGGCCGTCATTTGTCAGATACTGTGTCCAGTACAAAGATCCAAGGCCAAACCCCCTAGTAACTACAACCTTAGTTCATCCAATAAGCCACCCGATTGCGTAGAACAAATTAGGCTTTGAATTAAGTGTGTTTGCTATATAAAAGCTTTGCTCCCACCAAATAATTAATAAAAATTTTAATCAATTAAATATACCTATATTCTCAAAAGTTTTAGACCGGTTTCATTCCATTAATTAATAAATTATAAAGGGTTAATAAAAAAATCTCATAATTCACTCTATTATTTTATAATAGCTAAATTTTAAAAAAGTCTTAAAATATTCAAATTTTCAATCTGTTGCTGCGAATATATAACTTTCAATCTGTTGCGAATATAAAACGATATTAAATTTTTTGTTACTGTAATTAATAGTTGACTATTGCTTGTTAAAAAAAATTTAATTTAATTTTTTAATAATTTAATAAATTTAAAAAAAGAAAATTTAACTCTTCCTTTTTATGATCTTTTTTGTTTTTGGTAAATCCTTTTTATGATCTTTCATTGCGATAAAGTAAACCATCTCAAGCATGAAATTCGTAGCCAGATTAATTATATTTTTTTATGATTAATCAAATTATAAACAGGTATCATAAAGCTTCTTCACTTCAAAATCTGTAAAAAAGTATTCATATATTCTAAATTGGCGAATCTTATATATTGGAGCCATATAAAATAGGAAATGTGGGATTGGAATCACCCTCCTTCATCACAGTTTGTTGAGTAAACCGCCATAAGTTGTCAAGTTCGAGAGAAACACAAGTGAAGAAGATGACAAAATAAAAAATTATTAATTGGCCAAGCCATTGTAATTAACTAATTAATTAATGAAACCGATGCTGTTTTACATTTATTGGTTCATCTCGACGAGACGTCATGGCTGGTTGGTCGAGGTCCAGCTATCAAGGATTATATGAGAGTAAATATTTCTTAATTAACAAAAAGAAACATGTAGTAATAATAGGATTAGCAAAGAACACAAGATACCACACCCTTACGAACATAGTCGGTTATGGAATGACAATATGTCCGGCTCTCCAACAATAATTATAAGTACATTCATAGAGTTCAGAAGTTGAAAGGGCTTCTATCTCTAGTCTAATTGTACCTGCATATTTGTTTCATTACGTAATCTCAGATGGTATTGGTTTTGCTCCGACATTTGTGAAGGACTAAGTAGTGCTGGACTGCTAGTGTTTGAACAGCCCCAAACAATAAGCAATAAGAGACAAGCATAATAAGCAATAAGCCAAGCAGCATAACAATGGCGGATCCTGTATCTCACTTTCACTAACACATTCTGCTTCCACTCACACAAACTGGTACTAAGCTTTTGCTCCATCCACCTGCTAACTATGGCATTATCAAAATGAATATTGAACTCATCGCTCACTTTCACTTTTGCCTCGTATAGTCTGTCTGTCTTTACATGGCACATACACGTATTATTAATTAATATGGTTTGGTGACCTCAAATTATTATTTTTAATTATTAATTATCAGGTGTATGCTTAGAAAAGAATATAATAAATTGGCTCTACAACCTATCTTCCTTTTTCAATTCAATCTTCGTACAAGATGACATATATGGGGATTCATTACATTAGATCCCTATAATTTGGTCTTTTTTATTTGAATTTTTAAAGTTTAAAAATTATTTGTTCCTCTATAATATTATTTAGTCACTATACAATTTTTTTATATTTCTTTAACTTTCGGCCTATTTATAATTTTAAAGTAAGATCGTATTAAAATTTTAAAATTATGTTGTTTTGAATAAAAATAGATAGAGAATTAACATAATATAAAAAAGGTGCTGTGTAATAAATAAATAACAACAACAACAATAACCACCCAATAAAAGTTCCGCTGAATCACAGGGGCTTGGAAGGTTCTGTAGTACGTAACCTTACCCCTAACTGATAGAGATATTGTTTCCAATAGATTCACATGACGAATAAACAAAAAGATATATATGCAAAATAATAAAAATAAAAATAGACTTAACGGATGATGATGATGATGATGATGATGATGATGATGATGATGATGATGATGATGATGATGATGATGATGATGATGATG
>JANZLC010000003.1:31359209-31399821 GCA_026413385.1 Erythroxylum gracilipes
TTAATCCTACTTTAGGCCAAAATTAATACCTTAATCAAACTTAATTTAATAAAATTCTAAACCTTAGCAACATTCAATTCCAATTAATTGATCTAATAAGACCACAAAAATAAAACATACCTCACAATAATTAAACTGGGTTGGGGTCCAACAATAATCATCATAATCTGAGCCAGATCAAATAAATAAGCAAATTGTTCAGACTCTTCTAAAGATGATTTAAATATCTCAGAAGATTGCTCGTATATGATAGAATGCTCAGATGGGCATTTGTCAGATATAATAGATGCCAGTGCTGAAGCTACTAGGAACTTTGATTGAGAAGCTTTGTCTTTTCTAGTAGATGGAGAGGGTTGAGTTTTAGGGTTGGAAGAAAGTGGAGTTTTAATTTGTAAAGACTTTATCTAAGATAAGGTGGTGTACTATTTGAAGGTGAGAATCAAAATAAAATATAAAAACAGGTAAAATAAATACACACACAAGAAAGAAGACATTTTAATAAATATTGTGTGATAAATAAATAATATTGATAAATAATTATTTCCATAACATAAAATTGAAATAAAAAATCAAATTACGTAAATCAAACGTAGAATTCTCCAAGTAAAATTGTTCTGTTTCTTATAATCAAAATATTTACGACTCTTCTAAACTTCTTAGTTGGAAGAATAATATACTTCTTTCTCCGGAGTGTTAGTTAAAAACAAATTGAATAATACAAGGGATAGATATACCTTGTTAATTTCTAGAAACTCTAGAAATAAACGTAAAATTTGAATTAGCTCTATTGGCTATTGATCAGGTAAACTAATTAATACGTACGATTATAATTACTAAGAAAACCAAATTATTATGATGAAAGTGATTTTTGGTCATTTATTTACAATGGTCATTAAATTACTAAGTACTAAGGTTTCTTTGGTATCAACTAATACTTAGATTGATGCATCGGTATGTCTTTTTATTATTAAATAAACTGGCCTGCTAAATGGTAACTAATCCGGCTAAAGTACATGACAGTGATAATGGAGATTTTGGACATTTTGGAGATCCAAGTATTAAGCATTAACCAATAATATTGAAATTAATGTATTATGAAATGATCCGTTTTTTTGGTTGAACTTAAGCTTCTAAATCTTGTGTGTATTATCTTATATATGCTTTTACATTAGAATAAGATGCCTTTTTTTAAAACTAACTTTAACATTAGAGAAAATTTACATTTACGCATTAAAAAAAAGAAAAGTTGAAAAAATAATAATATTAAGGGCTAGATGTTCTACTTAATATAGTTCATACAACTTTTTCCTCATGCAATGCTCTTCTAGAATTCGTTTCACATATATGCCATTGTGAGAGTTGACATTAGTATTAGGGTGAAATTGACCGAATCAAAAAATAATTGTCCGAATAATATAAAACAAGACTATTAATTAAGAGTTGATGCAGGACAACGTTTACACGTAATATTCTTTAAGAATTTAAGGCATATACTTCAAAAAATATTAAAAATGTTTTGTGACTCATAACTAATAGACTGACGGTCATCAATAATATTATAAATAGTAACAATTTATTTTTATAAAATAAAATTTTAATTATAATTACTAAATAATAGTCATGCATTATAATATTGGGTTATTTAAGCTTAAGTAAAAAAAATGTTATTTTTTTAAAATCTTATTATCAACTAAATTTAATTATTTTTATCGAAATTTTTTTTTTTTTCTTTAACCAAAACGGAAAAGAAAGTTAGACTTAAGGGAAGTAATGTAGTGCAACACTTAATGGCGGCGTTCACCACAACGGTAATTAACGGTATACTATTCCGGCGTTGCATATACATATGTTAAATTACTGCAATATATGATTCGAAGTATAGGACACCATAAATAGTCTTTGTTACCGAGCTAAACGAAGTTAACAAGAAATTCAAAGGCATAATGCTGGAATATGATTCCTCTAATACTGTTTAAAAACAAAGATGATTATTATATTGTAGTTATGAGTAACAAAGAAGAAGAAGAAAAAGAATTGACGATGACGATGGGGGGAGTTGTCTTGTGCTAGTTTTGGCGTTTTCAGGAATCTCGAGTGTTTAAATTCTAAGGATTGAGGTCTCACAATCTACCAGATGAGTACACTCTCAAGCACTTCTCTTCCTTTTGACTCTTCCTCTCCTTTCTTCTGCTGTTGCCACTCGGCATTAACCCTTTTAACTTCAAGGTTTGTTTAACTCCTTTTTATATATATATAATTATAAACTAAAGAATTTCATTTAAAAATAAACCGAAGTTGGTCTCCTTCATTCATTATTCCAAGTTCATGTCTTCTTGGGATTTCCTACAGTGTAGGGGAAAAGAGCAAATGTTTTGTTCCTTTGGTGCCTTCTGGGCAACATAATATGTAGCTATGGCACACGCATTGACGATGGATTTATTAACCTGTATGAGCAACTGTGTTGCAGAGAATTATCACCACCAGGCACAGGCAGGTTTTTAGAGAAAGCTTCCACACTCACCATTACCTTTTACTTTCAAGGTTTCCTTCTCTTATCCACTTCCTGAGTTTTTCTTTTAGTGTCCGAAAGATTCAAGCATGTCAATTGTTTCATCATATGCCATTCTGGGTTCATGCCAAATGTAGTATTCTTCAGGTCTCTTCATGTGGGACTCATTGTGTCACCTGTTTTATCAGGTACTGCCAGGAAGAGGTGTGAAAACGGAAGAAAGTATGGATCCGAAAATTTCAATAGAAGATCAATTTGGCAAGCTGCATCCATGCCTGCTTGTGAGCACAAAAATTGGGATAGTAGGAGCTGGTCCAAGTGGCTTATCGGCTGCTTACGCACTAGCTAAGCTTGGTTACTATAATGTGACGGTACTAGAGAAATATCATACAGTAGGAGGCATGTGCGAGTCAGTCGAAATTGAAGGTACAGGATAAAGCAACATTTCATCCCTGTAAAAAGTTTCAGATGAAAAAGTTGATAAATTTACAAGTATACTGATCTTTTCAGGCAGAATTTATGATCTTGGTGGCCAAGTTCTTGCTAAGAACAGTGCACCTGTCATTTTTCACCTGGCGAAAGAAGCTGGTTCAGAATTAGAAGAGATGGACACTCACAAGCTTGCCTTGATTGACAGTTCTACAGGAAAATACGAGGACATCAAAGTTGCAGATGATTATGTATCTGTCATTTCACTGACCTTAGAAATTCAGGTTGCTTTTCCTTATCCTTTGTACCATAGGATTTTTAACATTTCAGGCCGTGGTTATTGATATGAAAATTTCCCTCTGAGGTTTGCAGGACAAAGCAAAAGATACTGGTCGAATTGGAGTCCATGCTGTGAGTGAATTTGCATCAGATTTGGCCCCTGTTTACCTTGAATCTCATGGAATTAAGTCTGTTCCCAAGTCTGTGGCTTATGGATATACTGCTTCTGGTTATGGATTCGTTCAAGACATGCCTTATGCCTATATCCACGAGTTCACTAGGACTTCAATGGCAGGAAAGATAAGACGTTTCAAGGGTGGATACACAAGTCTTTGGAAGAAGATCAGTGAATTACTTCCATTTGAAGTTCGTTGTGAAACTGAAGTTTTGGCTGTCAGACGCAATTCTCATCCTGTTACTGTTGATTTTAGAACTAGTTCAGGAGAAGTAGAATCCATGGAGTTTGATAAGATAATAATATCTGGCGCTTTACCTTTCAAAAATGGAGGAACCTACAGATCACAAGCTGCCAACGTCACAGGTATTTCTAGTTTCCAATTTTCTTCATTTTTCATTTTTCCTCCTCCTATCTAACTAAATATCCTTGATGCAGAACCTGACACTGCTCTGATGGATCTGGGGGAGATTGAAAGAGAATTGTTCAGTAAAGTTAACACTATTGATTACTACACCACAGTTTTGAAGATCAAAGGGCTAGAAGATTTGCCAATTGGCTTCTATTATTTTGGTGAATATATGGATGATCCTGAAACAATTGGGCATCCAGTTGCAATGCAGAAATTTTATGCTGACACCGACATTTTCTTGTTCTGGTCTTATGGAAACTCTGGCAACATTAAAGGATCAGCAGTCACACAGCTCGCCATCAAAGTAGTCAATTCTATTGGGGCACAAGTTGAGAAGGTGATTCTTCAAAGAAGATTTAAGTACTTTCCTCATGTTGGTAGTCAAGGTATGATGGCTTTTTAGACACCACTAAAGGTCCTTTTCGGTGGGAAGAGACTGCTGATAAAACTCTTTCTTTGTTTTTATTTTTGTTTTTGTTTTTCTTGCAATGATATTAAACAGATATGAAGAATGGATTCTATGAGCGACTTGAGTCTGAACTTCAAGGTCTGAATAACACTTACTACGTCGGTGGTCTTACGGCTTTTGAGCTTACCGAGAGAAACTCGTCATATGCCATGGCTCTAATCTGCAAGCACTTTGCAAATAATAATTCATTGCCCACGTTTCCATATGTTAAGGTAATAATAATAATAATCAGGATGAGTTCAAGGTTATAAAATGTTGATGGTTGAGAACTATCCAATTCTGACATAAGATATTGCAGAATTTGTTTTCCTTGCGATCAAAATGCTGGGACAGAGGTCCAAAAGACTTGGGAGAAATGCCAGGAGTGGTGTTCCCTGACTTGCCTACCCTTGATGGTTACCTGAAACATTGGGGAACTAATAGGGTCACACAGAACAAGACACTCTACACATGGATTAATGAAGATGGGATGGCAGTATGCAAGAGGACCTATGCAGAACTTAATGCCAATGCTTGTTGCATTGCTCACAAGCTTCTGACTAGTCGAAAACCGGTAATCAGGCCTGGTGACAGGGTCCTCCTAGTCCACGTTCCTGGTCTGGATTTTGTTGATGCATTCTTTGGGTGCTTAAGAGCAGGAGTCCTACCAGTTCCTGTTCTTCCACCAGATCCTCTACAAAGAGGTGGCCAAGCACTTTTGAAGATTGAGAACATTGCTAAATCATGTAATGCAGTAGCCATCCTCTCCACCACCAATTACCACTCTGCAGTTCGAGCAGGTTCGGTTAAGAATCTGCTATCTTTAAGAGTAAAGATCGGGAAGCCTTCAGGTAGCTGGCCGAATCTTCCTTGGCTACATACTGATTCTTGGGTCAAGAATTCTCATGACTTGCGTCCAGAAAATTTGGACAATCTGTCAGAAACCCAGCCTGAAGATTTGTGCTTTCTGCAATTCACATCAGGTTCCACTGGTGATGCTAAAGGTGTCATGATAACTCATGGTGGACTCATTCACAACGTGAAGTTGATGCGAAGTAGGTATAGGAGCACCTCAAACACAGTACTAGTAAGTTGGCTTCCTCAATACCATGATATGGGACTGATTGGAGGACTCTTTACAGCTCTTGTTAGTGGTGGAACTGCAGTCCTGTTTTCTCCAATGACTTTTATTAAGAAGCCACTGTTATGGCTTCAGACAATGAGCAAATATCGAGGGACTCATAGCGCCGGCCCTAACTTCTCATATGAGCTTGTGGCACGGAGATTGGAATCTGACAAGGATCAGGACAAGAAATATGACCTTTCATCCATGATCTTCCTCATGGTTGCTGCTGAACCGGTGAGGCAGAAAACTTTAAGAAGATTTGTTGAGCTCACTCGCCCTTTTGGCCTTTCTCAGGAGGTGATGGCTCCTGGTTATGGTTTGGCTGAAAACTGTGTATTTGTCAGCTGCGCATATGGTGAAGGTAAACCCATCTTGATTGATTGGCAAGAAAGAGTCTGTTGCGGGTACGTGAACTCAGATGATGCAGATGTTGACATCAGAATTATTGATCAGGAGACTGGTGAGGAACTTAAAGAAGATGGAAGGGAAGGAGAAATATGGATCAGCAGTCCTAGTGCTGGAATAGGCTACTGGGGTAGGGAAGAACTTAGCCATAAAACTTTTCAAAATGATCTTCCTGGTCAGCCTGGAAGAAAATACACTAGAACTGGAGATTTGGGACGAATTATCTGTAGAAATTTATTCATCACTGGAAGAATTAAGGATTTGATAATTGTTGCAGGAAGGAACATTTACTCAGCAGACGTAGAGAAGACTGTTGAAGCTTCATCAGAGCTTCTAAGGCCAGGTTGTTGTGCAGTCATTGGTGTTCCAGAAGAAGTTCTGTCAACAAAAGGGATGTCGATCACAGATGGTTCAGACCAGGTTGGATTAGTTGTTATTGCAGAAGTTAAAGATGGTAAGCCTGTTCAGAAGGATGTGATTGAACAAATTAAAAATCGTGTTGCAGAAGAACATGGTGTTACAATAGCATGCGTCAAACTGATCAAGCCAAGGACCATCAGTAAAACAACTTCTGGTAAAATCAAGAGATTCGAATGTCTCAAACATTTTACTGATGGAACTCTGAATGTGGTGCCAGACCCCATTATAACTAAGAAAGTGTTGAGACGATCGTTCACCACTGGAACATGCAGGGAGGGAAACGCAGCTCGACCTCAACTTCTGAATTCTCCTTCCTCAAGTCCCAGGTTGAGTTACCAAGACATCGTGGAGTTCCTGAAGGGAATTGTCTCTGAGCAGACAGGAATTGCTATCAAAAACATCTCTGCCACAGAGAATCTTGTGTCTTACGGAATCGACTCTATTGGGGTAGTCCGAGCTGCGCAAAAGCTTTCAGACTTTCTTGGAGTGCCAGTTGGAGCAGTGGATATCTTCACTGCAACCTGCATTGCAGATGTGGCAAGCTTTTCAGAGAACCTTGTAATGAAATCTGAGCCTCAACTCATTAACAGTCCATCATATCTTTCAGAACCTGATGTTGATTCATATGAGTTGGAGTCAGAAGTTTCCATGAGCCAGCAAATTCTCCTTATCTGTTTTCAACTTCTTGCCCTCTCTTATGTTTGCTTCATGCTGATATTTCCTGCGTACTTGTCACTCTCTGCATTTCCTGTCTTGATCTCACCAAGCCATGCCTTTGCAGAAAGTATTCTGTGGTCTGATTATTTGATTCCTTTGGCATTGGCTCCTCTTGCTTGGATTCTTTGCATTGCTTCCACTTGTATTTGTACTTCTTTCTTTGGGAACTCTTTCTTGAGGCCAAATTATGCTCTGACACCTGAGATTTCCATTTGGTCAATTGAGTTTGTGAGATGGTGGGCACTCTACAAGTCACAGGAAATTTCCTCTAAAGTTCTTGCCGTGCATTTGAGAGGAACCGTGTTCCTCAACTATTGGTTTGAGATGTGCGGAGCTAGGATTGGTTCCTCAGTTTTGCTCGACACCGTTGACATTACCGATCCATCTCTGGTTTCAGTCGGAGATGGAGCTGTAATTGCAGAAGGGGCATTGATTCAAGGTCATGAAATTAACAATGGAACTTTGAGTTTCCGCCCTATTCGAATCAGCCCCAATTCTTCAGTTGGTCCATATGCTGTAGTCCAGAAGGGAAGCACGATTGGAGAAAAAGCTGATCTACCTCCCCTGCAAAAGAGTGAAGGAGGAAAAGCTGTATTCAGATCTAGTAAGTTGCACAATGGTCAAAAGGTGAGTTCTTCCTATATTTTTTGGACAAAGAACATGTTTCCTCATCATCATAATATCTAACTACTCAAAACATCTGCAGGGTGGAGAGTTCCCACATCCTGGGATATCTCTATCTAATGCTATATTCCACTTCATGGGCATCTACCTGGTTGGTTTCCTCAGCACTATTTCAGCAGCTACTCTCTATTTACTTTACATATTCCTAACTCAAGAGCCTGCTTCCTTAAAAGTCTTTACTTTTTTTTGCGTCTCTGGAGCTTTTCACTGGATCCCTTTCAACATCACAGCATATGCTATAATGTTTGCTACCGTTCCATCTAATCCTGCTGTATTTGCAATTTTGGTTTCCATTTCCTATTTGGCTCATGGCCTCATACTCAGCTTCTTTACATGCACTTTTACACACTTTCTTTCCGGTGAAAATCAATCCCACCTGAAAACATGGCTTCGCCATCGAATTACTGTTGCTTGCCACCTTAGATTTGCCAAGCTCTTGTCTGGAACAGAAGCTTTCTGTGTGTACTTACGCCTTCTGGGTGCAAAGATTGGGAAGCATTGTTCCATCAGGGCCATCAACCCTGTTTCAGACCCAGATTTGATTACAATTGGTGATGGAGTTCATCTGGGTGACTTCAGCAGGATGATTGCAAGGTTCTATTCAACCAGTGGGTTCATCCATGGCAAAGTGGAGGTGCAGGATAATTGTGTGATTGGGAGTCAAAGTCTTGTCCTTTCTGGTTCCATTCTTGAAAAGAACGTAATTCTTGGCGCCCTTTCAGTAGCACCAGTGAACTCGATTCTTAAAAAGGGTGGCGTTTACATTGGATCAGAAACACCAGTCATGATCAAGAACACCATGCACGCTTTGGATGACAGAATAGAAGAGATGGACGTGAAATATAAGAGGATAGTCGGCAATCTGGCGGCGAATTTGGCTGCCACCACTTTGAAGGTCAAGACAAGGTACTTCCACCGAATCGGTGTTGGTGGGAAAGGACAGTTGAAGATTTATGATACCATTAAAGGGTTACCAGATCATAAGATCTTCAGCCCAGGAAAGAGCTATCCTGTTGTGATTCGTCACAGCAACAGCTTGAGTTCAGACGACGATGCAAGGATAGATGCACGCGGTGCAGCTATCAGAATACTTTCAGATGAAAATGGAAGCAACTTTCCAGTTCTTGACCTGACACTCAAAACAGGGAAGGCGTTCTATGCCCGTACTATTGCAGATTTCGCTACATGGTTAGTGTGTGGCCTTCCTGCGAGAGAAGAGCATGTGAAACGCGTACCACATATAGCAGATGCAGTGTGGATGTCTCTTCGAAATGCTGATTCTTTCACCGAGCTACATTACTATTCCAATATCTGTAGGCTCTTTCGGTTCACTGATGGACAAGAAATGTATGTCAAATTCAAGTTGCGACCTTTTGATGAGAACATAAGCGAGAACTCTGGTAAGGTGGAGCCTATTGGAATTCTTCCACCAGAAACAGGTGCTATTCCCAGGGATGAAAAGGACACACGCCCTTTGCTCTTCCTTGCTCAAGACTTCCAACGTCGTGTAAACTCTCCTGGTGGGGTTCGCTACATTTTTCAACTGCAAATACGTTCTGTTCCGAATGATGAAGCTGCTCGTGAAGTTGCACTTGACTGCACTAAGCCCTGGGATGAAACTCAATTCCCTTACATTGATGTCGGTGAGCTTGCTCTTCATCAGAACCTCACCGCAGAAGAATCAGAATCACTGGAGTTCAATCCTTATCTGAGATGCCACGAGATTGACGTTATTCGTGCTACGTCTTGCTCGGAGAGTGCATCCATTGATCATGGTCGTTCCTTGATATATGAGATATGTCAGCACTTGAGGAATGCAGAGCCACTCCCTGAGGCATGGAGAATGTTCATAGAGCAGTCAGATGTTAAAGTAGACCTTTCCGGGTGCCCAATGGCAGCAGCAGCAGAAATGCAGAAGAAGGGCTTGGCTTCTTCCGGAGAAAAATTGACATTACAGAGGACTAGGGTTCACACCTTATGGGCCATTTTTGCCCAACCTCTGCTGCAAACTTTCCTTCCCTATTTCCTCATGGGATTGATCATCTTTGCACCAATCAAATGGGCTCTATCTTTGAAGCAAAATCATAAACTACTAGTCCAACCCATGCATTATTATTGGTTGCTTCCTCTGCTTTGGATTTGTTCAGGTATTCTGGCAGCATTAGCTTGTGTTATTGCCAAATGGGTTCTGGTGGGAAAGAAGAAAGAAGGTCAAACAGTGTACATTTGGAGCATACGAGTCTACATGGACACTGTGTGGCAAGCTTTTAGAACCGTAGTTGGAGAGTACTTCATGGAAATGGCTGGTGGGTCAATTCTATTTGTGTTATGGATGAAGATGATGGGAGCAAATGTAGAGCTCTGCCATGGGACCTTTGTAGATAGCATGGGAGCTCTGTTGAATCCAGAAATGGTGGAGATTGAAAAAGGAGTGTGTGTAGGAAAAGAGGCTCTGCTCTTTGGGCACATATACGAAGGAGAGGGCGGGAAGGTTAAGTTTGGGAAGATAAGAGTTGGAGAAGGCGGGAATGTGGGAAGCAGAGCAATTGCAATGCCAGGAGTGAGAATAGAGAGTGGAGGCAACCTTGGTGCTCTGTCACTAGCCATGAAAGAAGAAATTATTAGGTGAAGATCTTACAAAACAGAGGAAGAGAATGAGGAGGAGGAAGCTTATCCCTTTTTTATGTAACCATATCTGTCTTGTGAAATAAAACTTCATTTCCAACTTCTTAGAAATGAATATCATAAAGGAAAAATAAATATCAGGGAAAAATATCTCAAATTAGACAGACAGTCTTAGAATAAATAAAAATATCTTCAAAAAGGGTAAAACCAATCTTGTGTATGTATATTATACTATATAACAAAAGAAAATATCCCAAAAAGCCTAAAAGAACTCCGTTGCTCTACCTTCCTTCCTCTCTTCTGTATTGTTGTTGTTGGTAATAAAAAAAGTCAGCTCTTCTCAGAGTTCCCAACTTCAAAGATCCAATCTTTTTTCATCCGATTGATTCTTTTACATCAACACACCACTGTAAAACCCACCATCTGATCGCTAGCATGTCCACTGAGCGTCGCTTCCCGACCCCAACACTGGACCGTGAGTCTGCAAACCTGCTTCAGTCAATTGCTTCCCATGGTGGGTACGCCTTCGTGAGCATGGCAACACTAGCGACCTCCGGAGACTTCCGAGCGGCGGAGGCGGCTCGTGAGATGGCGTGGGAGCAGCTTCATTCAGGTCCCTGGCATTCCGTACTTCCGGTGTGGCGAGATGCCTACTCAATGGCATGTTTGCAGGTTGCGAACTTTCATTATGCTAATGAAGACTACACGGAAGCTCTCAAGGCTTTGGACATGGGTTTGATAATGGGAGGTCTGTTGCTCAGGAAGGATTTGGACTTCGCAGTCTCAATTCTCACTGATTCTAGTAATACCCATCATAATTCTCAATCCCCTACTTCCAACAAGACCGTCGATTTATATAGGACTGAGGTGGGATTTGTAGATTTGATGTTTCTGCAGAAATTTATGTTTCTTTTGTAGCTCACAGTCTTACTTTTGTTGATAACTATAATTCCATTTCATAATGCAACTGTTGTATGATTAAAGGCACAGCTTTCCCTTATTTTGGTGTCATCAATTCAACATCTTTGCTTCTATAATGCAGTTCATGTGTGCCATCTTAACTTATAGTGGCATATTTCTCGCCAACTTGTTGCTTCCTGTTGTTTCCTGATATGGACTATTTTTACTTGCTTGTAATGAGTTCTCATTATTGGATATCTAACTTCAATCTCATCTTTAATTAAGGTGGCGTTGTTGCTGTAAAATGTTACAGGTGCTTCGCGTTTTACCGTTCAAGTCCTTGTCTTGTAAGGTTGTGGTGAAAAGATCTGCACTATCCTTGGAGGCTTTTTTACGTGAATATTTCCTTTCTGGTTCCCCAGTTATAATTAGTGATAGTATGGAACATTGGCCTGCCAGGGAAAAGTGGCAAGATCTAAACTACTTTAAAAAGGTTGCTGGTGATCGTACAGTCCCAGTTGAGGTGATTTCTTATTTTATTTATTAATTTTGAACTGTTTTGTTTAACAACCCTATTGGCCAAACTTGATCCATCTATCTAGTATGTCAAGGTAAGGTTGGGATGTACAAAAGAAGTGTTTTTATTCTTGATTCAGTTGAGGTGATTATTCTTCCTGCTTATATGATGTTTTAGTAGGACTTCATAATTCAGTTTGCTCCTATGTGTCAATAAAAGCTGAAACAAATTTCTTCAGGTTGGGAAAAACTATTTATGCCAAGAGTGGAAGCAAGAACTCATAACATTTTCCCAGTTTCTCGAGAGAATCCAGTCCAATGAGTTCTCTTGTGGGTTTCCAACGTATCTGGCTCAACATCCATTGTTTGATCAGGCATGTCACATCATTCTCATTATATCTGTTGATTATGTTACGGAATGTCAAATACTGTGGGTTAACATGTCACCGTCTGCCAGAAGTTCACATATTCTATTTCATAGTAAACACAGATAAATGAGCTCCGGAAGGACATTTGTGTTCCTGATTACTGTTTTGTTGGCGGCGGGGAGCTTAGGTCTCTAAATGCTTGGTTTGGTCCTGCTGGGACAGTAACACCTTTGCATCATGATCCACACCACAATTTGCTTGCTCAGGTAAGCTCGGCATGGAATATGATAATAATGATGTGGCAACGCCTTCTGGAGTTCTTAAGCACTAAGCATAATCTTCTTTTGTGTATTCTTTTATACTCTCTACTTCTCAATCAAACTTCTTGTCGTCAAACTCCAATTTAATGCTTCTTCTGCTTCTCTTGTTTATGGCGGTATGTGGGTCATCTGTGCATGATGTAACTTATTTCAGTGATTTAAGGTCATTGCACATGTATCTAATGAATTTCTTAGATTAGACGGTTGGAGAACAGCAAAATACATGACATATGTGGGCTTCGCCAACAAGAAAGTGAGCAGCCAACTGCAGTTGCAATCAGAGTGCATCCGTTGCCAGTGTACAAGTTATTGTTTAGTTTGTGATGAAAGAGTAATTTTGTAATTTTTTTTTAAAGTCAAGTCTGGAAGAAAGACATTGAATCTACTAGTTTGAGTTTGCATTATTTGCATAAAACTTAGCTGCTCGGTGACGCAAATACGTGCCTGATTAGTTTTCACAGGCGTGCTTCTTCTGGTTTGACTACATGTGCAAGTTTATTTATCTCTGTGTATGCATTTACAATTCTATAACTCTTGAGATAAACGTAGAAGTATGTTTTTCAGGTTGTTGGCAGAAAGTATGTCAGGCTTTACCCTTCTTCGTTGACAGAGGAACTATATCCATACAGCGAGACCATGCTTTGCAATTCCAGCCAGGTAGTGGCTTGAATGTTTCGAAATCTGCATATTACCTCGGTTATCATATTCACGTTAAGTTGGCCTCTAGATCTATATCCATAATCGTTAAATTTTGTACCCTTGTATCTTGCAGCATTGTCTCTTACTACTCTAAATTGATGTATGATGTGTCAAGGTTGATCTGGACAACATTGACGAAAGACAATTTCCTAAGGTGAATGAACTGGAGTTCCTGGACTGCATTTTGGAGGAAGGTGAAATGCTTTACATCCCACCGAAATGGTGGCACTATGTCCGATCTTTGACAACAAGTTTCTCGGTTAGCTTTTGGTGGAGTGCACCTGCAAGTTCAACTGCGTCATGAGGCTTCATCAGTCTCACTCATAATATTCATGCTCATAGAACCAGCTTCTGAACTTGGTATAGAACTAAAATCTTAACTGAGACACGCTTCCCTTATACAGCCTAAAAGTTTTGATCAATACAAAGATGAGATATGTTTAGTAATTCATCATGATGCACTCACAAGTAGTTATTTTAGAAGTTTGAGTACATCTCTTGATAAATTAATAATTGGGGGTTGTCTTTTAACGCACTGCATGTGTTTGTTGCTTTCTTTCTTGGGAGATGTACAATTCTTGTCATTGCCATTTGCCAAACTCACGTCATATTTTTATGTATTTGTCTTTGTATGACCATAACACTCTGCTTCGATCATTCCCTATGTTAGTGTCAAACTATTAAGATTTTATCACTAGAGCAAGTGCAACTAATTGTCTTCTTTTCAACTAATTACATCAACTCTAAATATACAGAGAGTGGGAAGAACTTCAATGATTGGAATTGGATAATCCTCTCAGCAAGTACGATACAGTACAGAGTTGGATAAGAAGTTAATGGCTGATTCTGATGAAATGGAATTCATGACCTAAAGTTCCAAACACTAAAAATGTGCTAGTACTGAATACCAATGGAGAATCGTTGGTTTTAGAGCTCAGTAAAAGCTGGCCAACTTTTAGTGAAGGCAAACTCTTTAAAACATCTACGCTGCAGATTTGTACCTACACAGAACCTTACACCTTAAGATACTGCCCTGAATATAAAACCCTGGCATTACCATGATCTTAACCCTGCTTGGACCGCGTGGCATTTGTCTATCCATAAACATATCTTCCATGTAATGCGGATCAAACGTTCTGTTTTCTTCAACTCTTAAAATTCCCAATGCTGGATTGAATGAAAAAGCTAGCAAGTGAAGCAACCATATGCATTTAGCAGCAACAAAGAAGGCTTGGAGAAGCAGTTCAGGCCACGGTCTGGTCCAATTCATGTTTGTAATAATGCAACTCATCTTCTGATCACAAAACTTACTAAACTCCTCGCTGTAATATTTTGTTCCTTTCCTTAAAACTTCATTCCAGCTCAGATTCCTCAGTGCCACAAATGAAGAAAACTGAGCCTGACGATCTTGATGAGGATCTAGGTGCTTTGGTGATCCATTCTTTTGGAAAACACAGTTCTCAAAATCTTGGTAAAGGGATTGGTTAATTATGGCTTCCAAATGGTACAAGACTGCTTTTGAGTGCTTTGAATTCAGAGAAAGTTTATGTGGTTGAAGAAGCAAGTTCAAGTTGTCCACAAGGGTCTTATCTGTTTCTTCAATCTGGCTCACCAGTGTCTTGCAGAATTGTTTCACAGATAATCTTGCTTCTGACACAATCTGCAAAAAACCTTCCACCATTACCTCTTCACTTACAGGCATCAGGCTTTCTCCATTTCCACCAATGGATTTCCCTTTCTTGGGAAAGTTTCCGGTTACCTTTTCAGATGCATTTAAATCCTTTCCTTGTGTTGCTTGCCTTAACGCCTTCTTCAACTCAGTACAATAATTCTCTAAGTACTCGAGCTTCTGTCTTAGTTCTCCCAATGAAGATTTCATCTCAGCAACTTCCATTAAAGCTTCATCTCTATTTCGATTCGCTTCTGTCAATTCTCTCTTCAATGTTTCAATGGACAATACTCCCAAGTCCTTGAGAATCTGTGAGACGTCCTCGGATTCTGTTCTATTTGGTGATATCTCATGCTTCTGCTTCTTCTTCAGCTTTGGGAACAACCATGAAATCATTCCCCGTGTTCTTGGTTGTGACGAGAGAGATGAGTGGTGGAAATCTGTCATCGGAACCACAGTATTGGAACTCCTGATACTTCGAGTGGTTAGATTTTCAGACTCCGTAATTATACTGACTGGCTTGCATTTATTGCAAGAAGCTACAGACTTGAAGTCTGTCAAACTATTTCTCCTACTAGACCTATAGAATTCTGTTCCAGGTGAAGAGTGAAGCACGGTAATATTGTTTGCACAAGAACCAGTGGCAGATCTTTGATCTTCAGTTGCATAATTATGGAGTTCCAAATTGACCAAACCAGAAGGAATCCCTTTCCTTGATGAGGAATTCTCCTTCTTAAAATCAGAATAAACAGTTCCATAGCTAATTCCTTCTTCTAGCCCATACTCTTCCCCCACTTCCGATAGTGTTCTTGATTTTGTTAGAATTTGATTGTGCCCAGTTAACGGTTCGTCTTCATAACTCTGTCAAATCACACATTCTAAGTTAGTAATTCAACAAGAAACGAATTCGGGTTCTGGGAAATTTTTCATCGTGAAGCTAAGAAAAAACCAAAATTCTCCATCTGAAAATCAGTCACAAACGCTAAGGAAGTGAGGAACCAATAATACAGTAGTGTAAAGATCCAGTTTTTGGAACTTGGCAACCTCAGTAGGAAAGTTGTTAATTCTAAGACTTGTTAATATGCGCAATAACTTGAAAAGCAAGCAAATACAGATACATTATATGATAGTTTTATTGATCCGGTTATGAACCTTGAAACTTGTTTTGGAAGCAAAACATAGACAATGGAGTAAACTCGAAGTACTTGAAACTTGTTTTGGAAGCAAAATATAGACAATGGAGTAACAACAAAGATACCCCTTTTACTTCGAGAGACAAAAATAATAAATGCACATATCCAAAATCAAAATGGTGAAACAAAAACAGGAAATCCAAATGTTGAAACGAAGAAATGGAAAAGAAACTGGACTCACAGGAGTGAAAACAGGGTAATCCTGAGAAGAGAATTGAGAAACAGGGCGTGAACCAGGTGAAGAAGATGGGAATCTCATATTTGCAGGACTGTTTCCTTGCGTGAGAGCGGCGTGGAGAGCTCTTAGCTCCACTGCTTTGGCAATGGCAGCTTGTATCTCTTGTCTGTTAAGGTCCTGGTGGGTGTTGGTTTTATTGTTATCATTGCTTTGAAAGATTTGAGTAGCAGTAGTTGCCATGGAAAAAAAGAAAAGAAAACAGAGTAGAAGCAGAGCATATACACCTAAAGAATAGAACAAGGAAAGGAGGAAAAAATACAAGTATATAGTGGAGTAGATGAAGAATGAAAAACAATAAAATGGATTTTCAAAAGGGTATCTAATGGTTTGGATTTGATTTACGGATATGAGGATGATATTGAATGTAGTGACAAACAGAGAAGTTAGGTAG
The DNA here is from genome assembly GCA_026413385.1 of Erythroxylum gracilipes. Taxonomy (NCBI): domain Eukaryota; kingdom Viridiplantae; phylum Streptophyta; class Magnoliopsida; order Malpighiales; family Erythroxylaceae; genus Erythroxylum; species Erythroxylum gracilipes. The sequence goes on from JANZLC010000003.1 coordinate 31,375,733, forward strand.
ATAGAGAAAGGGTATGTTTCCAAGCAGCTTCTGTCTTTGTTCCGTAATAGAATGTGAGCATGTGAAGCAGAGAGAGAAAGAGCACAGGAAGGAGTAATGGTTTTCTTTTGCAGTAGTAGTTTTTAAGTACTTGCAATGCATTGTACAGTAGCAAAAGAGTTGAAACCAAAAAATGAGAAGAAAAGGGTTATCCTAAAAAAGTCTGGAGGTCATAAAACTCGCCACACTTCCACAAAATAATGCCAAAACGTGAAATGGAGGCATTTGGGTGGTGGTACCACTATGGACATGATTGCTTCAAGTACTACTACTACTACGACTATCAGAAGAAGATGATGCCATTGCATACCCACTACCCCTAACCCTACCCAAATTCCTAATTTTGTTAGCTACTGCTCTAATCATACCAAACTAATCATGCAACTCAGTTGTCTAATTAAGGGTATTTTTTAGACCCACTTCTCAATTAGTACAAAAGCGTTTTTCAATTTGTTGTGATAAAGATGTTAATTGAAGTTCTCAAATTGTTTGTTGATCTACTTTATTTGCTTTCTATTACTATTATACAATACAATACAACGAATTAGTGGTCCTAAAGAAAGGATTATAAGATTCTTTGCTCTGTTTCTTGAACAATAAATACTAAACCAGAGTGAATGATTAAGAGATGCATGCGTAAAAACAGCAAAAAGAGTGATGGTAGTTTGGTCCATGTAGTAAGCACTTCTTTTTTCTTTTTTTCTTTTTTTTTTGGGTTGTAGAAAGAAAAGGTTCGACGTGGGGGACAGAATGATCCATTACCCTCCAAACATCTGTTGTCCCCATCCCATTTAATTTTCCCCTTTTAACAGTGAATCTTGTGAAGCATAGATAGTGCCATCCTTGTGACCAAACAGAGGCCTTTAACTCTTTTTTTTTTTTTTTTTTGGAAGAAACCTTTAACTCCATTATTAAAGCCGTAAACTTTCCCCAGAATGGTGTGCATGTGTATAGATAGATACTTGGAAGAGAAGATACATAAGCAAGTTATGGGCAATGGGTTTAGTATTTGAGAATGGAATTCCAGGTAGGATTGGAAAATGAAAGTTGATGGATTTGATTAGTTTATTGAAATTTAGCTTAGTGAGCCAACCACTCTCTTCACTTCCTTCAAAGTTCCCACATGCAAAAAGGTAGTTTTGATTACTTTGTTTAAAAACCTACTCAGGATATATAATCCTTGACTAATACTACTACTTGGTAGTTTGGGTTTTCAATTTGTTTTGACCTTAACCAACGTCCACTGCTGTTTTGCTTTGAGATGTTGAAAAGTTGAAACTTTTGGGGATTATTGTAACTAATCTCCAAAAGTTGAGCATTTTATCATTAAATTATCATGGAATGGAGAAAAAAACTGAGATCTGGGTCGATTCAGTGAGATTTTTTAGGTGTTACTACTTTTTCAAGACGATGAATTTAAGTTAACAATCAAGTAAATCCAATCGTAGTCATTTTAAATCATAATAAGTTGTTAACACAAAGAGTGAAAAACTCATGGACTTGTTAATATCATTGATCCTAGTACTTAATTCTAAAGTTTTATAATAAAGCATCATATGAAATGGTAACTGATTTTAATTTATAACCAAAATGGATAGCAGGTAAAGTGGAAGAAGCTATGATCACAAGTATACTTCTAGAGATTTAAGAACACATGACCCATGTACCCCACTTCACTCCTAGTCTTAAAACCACCTAATACTCACCTAATCCTTGAATATGTCATGTGGCTACGTATCCAATAATCTCCCACATAATTTGTAATTGTTTTTTTAATAAAAGCAACTTATCCAATTAACTTGTTCAGAATAATTAATGATATATTTGATCATATGGTTTAAATAGTATTTGTTTACATATCTATGCAATGTGTAGATTTACGTGAATATAAATGCCATTAATTTGGAATTGCAGCCTTTGGATGAAATTTTTTTTAAAAAAAAAGGTGAAGGGCTTGGATGTCTCTTTCTCTGAAGGACTTCAAAACGGAATAAAATAAAAGGATGCAAGCAAGTCCAGAGCAGAGCAGGAAAAGATTGCACGAAGGAATGGACCACGCATAGGCATATGGACTTTCTCTGCCAATTTCAGTAGATTTTGGAAGTGGAAGGTCGAAAGGCAAAGACAGAAAGACCAATATTTGCTTGCTTTTCCTCGGACAATGCTTAGTTTTTGTCCTGTTTCTTTGTTCCCTCTTGGCTAAAGTGGATTCCAATACTCACGCTCTAACGTATAAACTCTCAGAAAAGTTACAATGGCCATCACCCATGGGCTAGCTAGCTAATTAGTAGACATAGATTGGTGCTCTCGATGATTGTTGCTGAGGACAGAGAGTCAGAGACAAGTCTTGTTCCTTTTTTTTTTTTTCCTGACCAATTTCTGGGGTATGAAATTGGTCCAGAGTTTCTACAGGCATCCCAATGAATTCCCCTACTTCGACTCTGAGATTTCAATCTCCTTTAATCGAATGCTTCTGTTGGGATACAACCAGCAACGAAGAATTCTGAATAAAACCAATAATCCATCCTTCAGAACTTATATAAACAGTAAACAGATTAAAAGACCTAAAATGTCAGCGATGAAACTACGTTCAATGGGGGAGGCAAAGTCATTGGTTAAAGCTCAAAAAGATATCTTCATAATCTAAAAGCACACACCTTGGTTCCAGCTACGATAGTACCATTGAGAGGGTGAGTGGCACATGTTGTAACACTTTCAGATAATGGAACAAACCTATTTTGCCTGCATCTGTTAACCATTCCAGAATGCATCTCTGTATCCTCTCTAGCACAACCAAACAGAAATCAAGCAAATATTTAGTTGATTATTCAGATCATAAAGAGAAATGCAACAAGCATCACCATGACAAGTAGACACAAATGTTTAGGCTCAAAAAGGTAAGACAAGGAGGATGAAAAGCAATGTCAATTTTGGAATGCTATTCCTAGTAATAATAGTTCTTGGAGTTAAGAGGAAGTTGTTACAAGTTAGGATCTTACAGGGAGCTAATTCAGATTTAAAATAGGAAATGAGTTATCTACTTATTTATGGCAGGACCCTTAGCATTCAAGAGGTATTTTGAAGAACCTCTTAACTCCCAAAATGATCAATAGATCAGAATTACAAATGAATGCAAAAGTGTCCGCTATTATCAGTAATAATATGTGGAACTAGAGGGAAGCCCAATTGAGACTATTCGAACCTTGGAGCCCTTACCATACCAACCAGATTACTCCCGACCTGACAGATTGGAATGGCTAGCAAGTCCCTCCAAAACCTACACAAATGCCTCAGCGTACTCTACCTTGAGACCTCCCAATCTTTGCGTCCCTTGGTACAAACTAGTCTGGCATAAAAGAACTAGCCCAAGACACTCCTTCATCCTATGGTTAGCTTTTCTTAATAAGCTTCAAACGAGAGACAAGCTTTTCTTTTCATTTGTCACAAATCACTGCTCCTTGTGTTTCTTGGATAACGAGTCCATTGACCACCTGTTCTTTGAATGTCCCTACTCTAAAACAATTTGGACACATTGTTTAAACCATTTTCAAATCCATTTACCAAACCTGCTATCCCTTCAAGCCATTCCAAGCTGGATCCACCATCCCTTAAACCACTCTAATATTAACCTCAACCTTCTCATCATCCTCCTATCAGTGGCTGTTTATAACATCTGGACCGAAAAGAACCATCGAACATTCAAAGACAAAGCCTAGGAAGTTGGGAACATAAGCACTAGAGTGGTCTTCCAAGCTATGGAACTTCTCAGCGCAAATACTGAAGTAAGGTAATTTGGTGTGAGGATCTTTTTCACTAACGTTTGTTTTGCAGGTTGTCCTAGTTCTAGACAGTAAGATTCCATCCCCCTTTTGTTGGTGTTTCAGCAAAGAGGGCTGGAATCAGCAGAATCTTTTGGATGTCACCAAGGTGGGATGGGTGAGAAGTTGGAGATACAAACTTGGGATCAAACTGGTCTAGTTCAGCAGCTTCAATCCCAGATGTTTCTTGACATAAGGAAACCAACCTCTAATGTTGGTTCTTAAACACTCGATAGCACTTCACGGGTCTTCTCAAAATGAATGAGTGAGAGTCATGCTAATATATGTTGGTGTTCTTATTACTTGTTGCATGCTGGTAGGAATAAGATGGATGAAAGAGGTTGGGAGATTTAAATCCCACCGCTTTTCTGCAAATTAGCAGCACACGGTTAAGAAGATCCACCTATGAATGTTGAATTGATTTTCTGGCTTGTCTTGTAGCTGAGTTAACTCTTTTATGTTCTAACTTAGTTTGTAAATGTAAGCTTTAGCTGGTTGCGATGCTCCTTCCTTCATCAGCTTGGTGGGTAACTATGTATAGGCTGGTTGTTATGGTTGTTTGGTCATAAGGATCATGTTTGTAGTGCTCTGCATGTCCATATGATAGGCTTCCCTTTTGGCATTGTAAAGAGATTTGCTTCTTAGGCAATCTCTTGATGTACATAACTCTTTCTTGATTTATTTATATTACTGATTACTGATTTACCAACAAAAAAAAAAACAATGTCAACTAATAAGCTAATGGATGATAATATAGGATTTTTATTAGTATTTAGCAATAGCCTCGTAGGAAACTACAAGCACCAAGCTACCAGCCAACAATGGCCCCTCAAGCTTTCAGCTGAGACAATGCAAAGAGAAAAGATACCCCTTCTATACTACCCCATTCCCTTACATACTCACCTCTCTTTCTCCTCTAACTAATTTTTGTCTAACCGTTAGCTGTCTCATCATTCCCTGCCTTAGTGATTCTTCTGGAATATGTTAACATAGGTTTGTGGCCCATGTTTTATTTCTCCCCCCTCTTTCTCCTAGAGTAAGTCAATATGGGTTTATGACAGGTATTGCTATCAATTCCGCCTCCTGCGAAATCTGCCTTATCCTCAAAGCAGAAAGAAGGATACTACTGTTTCAATTGGGCAGCAGCTGTCCAGGAAGCTTCTTCAATTGGTTTCCCTTTCCATAGCACAAGCCATTTGACAATCTGCTCTTGATTCTTCTGGATAGTACGTTCAGCTAGGATTGCTTCAAGAGCAATAGGTTCAGTGTAATCGACCTTTAGGCCTGAAGGGAGAGTTGACTCTGGCACATGGTTTCCTATCATCTTTTTCAGCTGTGAAATGTGAAATACCGGATGAACTTTGGAAATGTCGGGAAGAACCAACTTGTAGGCCACAATTCCAACCTTAGCTATCACTTGAAAGGGTCCATAAAACTGGGCTGAAAGTTTAGGACAGATTCGCCTAGCTATTGATGTTTGCCTATGAGGTCTAAGCTTGACATAGACCCAATCTCCTACCACTAGTTGAACATCTCTGCATTTAACATTAGCTGCAGATTTCATAACTTGTTGAGCCCTAACAAGATGGAATTTAAGTTGTCTCAATGCCTCATCCCTATCAATCAACACACCATTTACAGCATCGATAAGTGACTCTCCAATGAGGAAGTGAGGAACTTTAGGAGGAGGTCGACCATACACCACCTCGAAAGGGGTTATGGCAGTTGCGGAATGAAAAGAGATGTTATACCAAAATTCGACCCAAGAGAGCCAATTATGTCACTGTCTTGGTTGCTCAGATACAAAACATCGGAGATAGGTCTCAAGACACCTATTGACCACCTCGGTTTGTCCATCCGTTTTCGGATGATAAGAGGTGCTCATTCGAAGAACCATTCCTTGCAACCTACAAATTTCCTTCCAAAAATTACTAACAAAGATTGAATCCCGGTCACTTACAATTGTCTTCGGAATGCCATGGAGTCTAACCACCTCCTTAACAAAACAATCAGCTACAATCTTGGCAGTAAAAGGGTGTTTGAGAGGGATAAATTGTGCATTCTTTGATAATCTGTCCACTACTACCATAATGACCTCAAACCCTTGCTTTTTCGCAATCCCATTATAAAATCCATCAAAATGTCTTCCCAAACTAAATTGGGAATAGGAAGAGGTTGAAGTAACCCAGCTGGAGCAAGAGTTTGATACTTATGTCTTTGGCATTCTTCACACCCCTTCACAAATTGTAAAATCTGTTTTCGCATTCCAGCCCAATACAAACAACCAACTATCCGTTTATAGGTCTTAGTGAACCCGGAATGACATCCTGTAGGAGTAGAATGGAATTCTCGCAAGAAATCTGGAATGAGGAGGGAAGTTTGAGACAAAACTAACCTGTTTCCCTTGAACAATAACCCTCCTGACAAGTGGAACTCTGTTTCGGCTGTAGGATTAACTTGGAGTTTCTACAGAATTTCTGCCAGCCATGGGTCTCTCTGATACTCTTCTTGTAACTTAGCGGAATCGACCCAATTAGGTGATGAAACAAGATAGTGAAATTCTGGTTCCACCGATACACGTGATAAGGCATCTGCTGCCTTGTTTTATAGTCTTGGCTTGTAGAACACTTCAAATCGGAAGCCCATCAACTTGGACAACCAATGGTATTGATCAGGGGTGTTTAACCGCTGTTGTAGGAGATGCTTCAATGGCTTGTGGTCGATGTACACCTTAAAGGATCTCCCCAAAAGATAATGCCTCCAATGTTGTATGGCTAACACTAAAGCCATAATCTCCTTCTCATACACTGATTTAGACATGGCAGTAGCAGATAGGGCCGTGCTAAAATAAGCAATAGGTTTATTTTCCTGCATAAGGACAACCCCTAATCCAAAATCAGAGGCAGACTCCATAATAAATTCCTTAGAGAAATCAAGTAGAGTAAGGAGTGGAAAAGAAATTAGACAATTCTTTAACTCGTCAAAGGCTCCTTGAGCTTCGGGAGAGAAGTTGTTTTTCTTGGTGAGTTCAGTGAGGGGTCAAGCGATCTTCCCATAATCTTTGATAAATTTCCGATAATACCCAGTGAGACCAAGAAACCCTCTCACCCCGGTAACATTCTTTGGTATAGGCTAACCTTTAACACATTGGTTCTTGATATGATCCATTGCCACACCTTTAGCTGAAATAACATGTCCCAAATACTCAATAGATTGTTGTCCTAATAAACATTTCTTCTGATTTGCAAAGAAATGATGCTCAATTACGAGCTATAAAGTTTGTTCCAAGTGTTGGAGGTGTCGCTGCCAACTCCTACTATAGATCAATATGTCATCAAAAAATATAAGCACACTTTTCCTTAGAAGTGGTCTAAAAATCGAATTCATAGTAGATTGAAAAGTGGATGGGTGTTCATAAGTCCGAAAGGCATAACTAAGTATTCATAATGGCCTTCATGAGTCTGAAAGGTTATTTTATGAATATCTTCTGTCTTGATTCGTATTTGGTGAAAACCAGACTTCAAGTCAATTTTAGAGAAATACTTGGAACCATGCAATTTATCAATAAGCTCATCGATAGTGGGAACTGGAAACTTATTAGGAATGGTTACCTTGTTTAAAGCACAGTAATCTACACACATTCTTCATGAATTGTCCTTCTTTTTAACTAGAATTACCGGACTGGAGAAAGGGCTGGTGTTGTGTTGGATTGCATCTAATTCGAGCAATTTCCTGACTTGTTTTTCAATCTCATCCTTATGGTGATAGACATACCTATAAGGACGTACACTTACTGGATTAGTTCCATTATATAAAGTAATGGCGTGATCATGACCTCGCGAAGGAGGAAGACCCCTTTGGTTCTTAGAACACCAATCGGTTTGCTTGCAAAACTGAAGTTAATTCCTGAATTTGGACTAGAATTAAGGTAGTACTAGTCTCCGAAACAAGCACACTAACCTCACCCCTTTGCTGTTCTTTGCAAAATTCCATCACAAAGGAATGAAGCATCCCTTGCAAGGCAGAAATTTGTTGGGGCTGCTTACAACCTTGCCCTCTCAAGGTGACTACTTCTTTCCCCTATTCAAATCCCCATTTCACTATTTTCTGCTTGAAAGTCTACTCTCAACTTTCCTAAAGTTTCCAACCATTCTGCACCTAAAACCAGATCTATTCCCCCCAATTGAAGAATATAAGCATCAATTAGTAGCTCCACATTCCCTACTAACACCACAAGTCCCTTACACTGACCTTGTGAGAAACATTTTGTTTTATTACCCAATTTCACTAGGATTCGGTTGGAGTCACATTCAATCCTAAGGTGGCCACTAAGTCTTGCAAAAGATAATTATGATTTGCCCCACTGTCTATGAGGAGCAAGATTGGAACTCCAGCCATCTTAACCTCAAGTTTGAGGGTCTTAGACTGGATAATCTCCCCATACTCATCTACTTGACAAACCATTTCCCATGCCTCACCAGTTTCGGTCTCCTCTTTGTCCCCTATACCTGAAGGAAGCCTTTTTTCTTCATTGTCCCCTTCCCAAATTTGTAATCTCAAATGCTTGTTAGGGAAAACATGGGTAGGGCTATAGTGTTGTCTACATTTAAAACATAACCTCTTAGCGCTTCGGTCCATTAGTTCCTGATAAGAGAGGTTTCGGGTCCCTTTGGGTCGCCCCTTGACAGCCCTCCGTTCAGCTCCACCAGTAGGATGCACTGAGGGTCGGACCATGTTGGGTGGTATGTCGCCCCAGTTGCGACTACCCATGATCGAGTTGGTGCGTCCAAACCTTGGGACACCTATAGATCTCCAGCCTATTGTCGGTTTGTTAGTCACCGGTGGAGCAGTTTTCGCTCCACTGCTCCTACTATAGAGATCATCTTATAGCGGGAAGAAGGATCTAAAGCTAAAATCTCCAGCATTATATCTTCTCGTAATCCCCTTAAGAAAAGACCCATATACTGATCTTCGGGAAGAGGAGGAACCTGAGCCATCAACATCTCAAAAGTCTCCACGTATTTATCCACAGTGCCCTGTTGTGTCAACGTCTTCAACTGGAAAAAGGATTCCTGATGTAGTGATCCCCATACTGATCGAACAAAGCCCTTTTGAAGGTCTCCCAATCTAACTCGAACCTCGACGCTAGGAGAACCTTGAACCAGTGCCATGTCATGCCTTCCATGCAAATTTGGGCCAGCTGAACTCGAAGTTCTGGTGGGGTCCTGAATGGTGAAGTACACTTCCGCACGCGAGACCCATCCTACCGGGTCGTCACCTTAGAATGGAGGGAGCTCTACCCTTTTTGCTCGGAGCTGATACTCTTCCGACGTTATGGAGGTGACGCCGCTGCCGTCCACTGCTGTCTGTACCAACTTGTCAACGGAGCTCGACCCAGCCTTTGGTGATTGGTGTGCAGTTTGATGCTGGAACCCCCCTCGCATTTCGGCGTGCATCGGCGCTAACGCTTTGGAGAGGTCTCCAATGCCTTTATGTAAGTTCCCCAGTTGGATCGTATGGTCCAACAGCTTCGTCTCTACTGCTATCATACGAGCATCCATTGCTTCCCACTTTTGTGATGCCATTCTCGTTTGCATACACTGAGCCTCTCAACGAAAGCACCAATGATAAGCAAATGGATGATAATATAAGATTTTTATTAGTATTTAGCAATAGCCTTGTAGGAAACTACAAGCACAAAGCTACCAACCAACAATGGCCCCTCAAGCTTTCAGCTGAGATAATGCAAAGAGAAAAGATACCCCTTCTGTACTACCCCATTCCCTTACATACTCGCCTCTCTCTCTCTCTCCTCTAACTAATTCTTGTCTAACCGTTAACTGACTCATCATTGCCTGCCTTAGTGATTCTTCTAGAATATGTTAACATGGGTTTATGGCCCATGTTCTGTTCCTTCCTCCTCTTTCTCCTAGAGTAAGTCAATATGGGTTTATGACCCGTATAGCTATCATTGGCCATAAACAAGGCGGTTACATCCTAGTGAGATAAATCGGGATAACATTCTGCTTGTACATGAATTATTCAAGCACTGCCTAAGGAAAATAAGCTATAAGAGATGCTCCCTTAAGGTGAACTTTTAAAAAGCTTATGATTCTATAGATTGGTCTTTTATTCTTAATTCTTCAAAAGCATATGGTTTTCCAAAGATTGAATAGAAAAACACATTACTAAGGTATCTTTCAACATCTTAGTCAATGGAGAACCATCAAGCATAATTGAAGGATCTAGAAGACTTAGACAGGGAGATCCAATCTGTTCCTATATAACTTTTTTATAAGTATAAAGGTTTTCCATAGGTTGCTCTTAAGGGTGATGGAAAGAAATTCCGTATGCTAAAAGCTTGTAATACTAAGGTTAGCTTAACTTTGTAGATGACTTATTCTTATTTTCCAAGGCTGGTCCTAACTCAATCTCATCCCTTATTACTTCTTTGAAGTTGTTTAGTAGAAATTCAAGCTTGCATGTTAACAATTAAAAAAGTGGTATGTACCTCTCAGCCAGAGCAACTCAAAATGAATGAAGGTTTCTACCCTAACTAGCTTCAATAGCTCCAACATCTTCCTCAGACATACTTGGAAATTCTCATTTCTTCAACCAAGTGTTCTTATTCAGACTATAAACCTCCACTAGAGAAAATACAAAAATAAGACAAATAGTTAGAGCTTAAGATCACTATCAATGGCAAGGAGGGCTCAACTAATCATATACATTTTGAACTCTCTCAATTTATTAGGCCTCACACTTAGCATTCACTGCTGCTATCATCAAATCAAAAGATAAAACACTAAGGACTAGAGGTAAGAAGAATGTCAACTAGGCCAAAATCGAATGGAATGAGGTATGTATACCTACAAAGGGGACTAGGATTTATTCCACTTAGAGTCACTATTATGACCATGATAAGAAAAAGAGATTGGAGGCCTTTCAAAGATTAAAAATTCATTTAAGCACGTTGGGCGCACAGTTACTATATCTAAGGATCAAACTTTTGGTATCTAAACACCTCAACAAATGCTTCCTCAATTATGCAGTTCATACTCAAGGTCAGGGATAAGATTAAAAACTTAATTCTCTTATAGAGTTAGAGAGGGAATCAATGTGTCCTTATGGAATGATAATTGGATGAAACCAGATCCTCTGTCTAGTTTTACTCTATCTCATGGAATCTCAACCATTTATTTTGCGGGTCCCATATAAATAAATGGCTGTGATTTATTGGACACAATAAGACACCATAATATTGGACAGAGGATCTGGACTCTAATTGGACACCATATAGAATATTAGAGGGAAAAACTGACCTTCAACCTATAAAGGTAATATTTCATCAGAATGCCACTGTCTCTCAAGTTTTATCATATCAATCCTTATTATCAAGAATGCTAATGTATTCAGGATTGCTATTTTATCTTACTAAATCACTGGAAAAGATGTACTTATATGGAATGGTACTTCTTTAGATGAATGCTCTAATGCAACAGCCAAGAAACTATTTTAGACTACCTATAATGGACAGACTAAACAAGTTTATGATCATACCTAATCGATGCTCTTTAAGCAATTTAGACCAAGAGTCACTAGACCATTTATTGTTTAAATGTACCTTCACAAACAATGCCTAGATGAAGATGCTTTAGCTATGCAATATAAGGAATCCACTGATGCATGGTGTGATATTAAAGAATGGAGCAGCAAAATAAGGCATATGACTAAAAAAATAGATGGACATACAGGATCTCACTCTCTTACTCGATGACAAGCCTAGCCTGTAGGATTAGAGGAACAAACGAGTGTTTCAAGACCATGGCAAAAGCAACAAGTTCCTCATTAATGGGCTTTTGACAAAAATCATAATTTAGTTGCATATTTACAAATGCAAAATATCACTCAATACTCAGATCATGGACGCGTGGGGACATTAATTAGTGTACCACTTTGCTTCTGTTTTTGGTTAGCTAGCAAATAGGTTCTCTAAACTGAGAAATGAAGCATCAAACGCTTCTTAAAATTCTCCTTATATTCCCTTTTCGATGCTTTCAGTGGCTTAATAGATTCATTTTTTTCCTGAAAAATATGGTATTGAACACTTCAAAGATGTTGAGCTACTCTTTCAGATTTGAAGACTGTTGACTAACACCTCAAATATAGAAATATTTTGACTCTATAGTTCCAAAGCAGATTATTAAATATTGTCATTCTTGATTCAAATCAAATACAAAAGATTTTTGGCTATATAGTTTACAAGGAGAGTATTAAATACTGTCATTCCAGAATTAAATCAAATATAAAAATGTTTTAGGCATATAGTTTCAAAGGGGAGTATTAAATATTGTCTTTCTTGAGTCAATTAAGAATGCCCCATCTTCAAATTTCATATTTAAAACGAGAATAGTTGAACTGCAGAACTGAAACCTAGTTCATAATAGAGCTTCATTTTATATTAAAGCCTCAATTACTCCCTGTGAAGACGGAGCATTGCTCCAGGAAATAATAATAAATGTTTTCCTCGCGTAACACTTTTAAATTTCAATTCCTTGGACCTACGGGTTGTGGCTCAATTGGCAACACAGGCTGAGCTTTTGGGAACAGCTCTCAGAGTTCGATCCTCACTAAACACACCCATAAGGAGGGGTCAAAGCTGTAATTGTGTTTACGTCCCGAACCGGATTAGTCGGCCCAGTAGGTTCGGATACCTGTGGTTTAACCTAAAATTTTTTTTTTCAATTTCTTGGAACTAACGAATACTTCGTCACTCCTGATTCGTGCAATTAATTATAGGATAATATTAGCTTGTACAGGTGTGTACTGATACCGACATGCACATGGGACATGGCCATTAAATTAAGAAATCGGTACTCGTTAACTTGTTATAAAGAAAAGCTTCAATCTTTTGGAGATATCACACCACAATAAGCCAAATCTGCCGCCCAGAGACTGCCAAACAAGTAACACTACAAGGAATCTAAAGTCATATAAGGATGGTTGAACCCGAATTCTTGGTCAGAGAAGGAAGCTGCAGGTTTACTATATATGGAGTTGTTGAAACTTTTGGCAACAGCCCCCTAATCCATTCTTCCTTTTGATCTCCCTTTTCAACATGGAGCATCAATTCTGCTTCTCAATTTTTCTTTTTATTTTTCTCTGCATTTCAATGTTTATTTTAAGGAAGATATCAAAGACTAATCACCAGGCTCAAAACTTGCCTCCAGGGCCAAAGAAGCTGCCAATAATAGGAAACCTGCTTGAACTCGGAGGGTCTTTACCTCATCATCGACTAAGAGACTTGGCCAAGAAATACGGACCTCTTATGCACGTTCGACTTGGGGAACTCTCCACCATTGTTGTATCATCACCTGAAGCCGCCAAAGAAATAATGAAAACTCATGATGTTATCTTTGCTGATAGGCCATATCTGATTGCTGCAGAAATGATAGCCTATAACTCAAGTATGGTGATGTCAAGGTATGGAGATTTTTGGAGACAAATGAGAAAGATTTGCATCTTGGAGCTGTTAAGTGCCAAAAGAGTGCAATGTTTCAGACCAATCAGAGAAGAAGAGGTATCCGATCTCATCAGAAACATTTCTTCTAGTTCAGGATCACTGATCAATCTCAGTAAGATGATATTTTCTTTAACGTTTAGTGTTACTTCAAGGACTGCATTTGGTAAGATATGGCAAGACAAATACGAATTTGGACCAATTATACAGGAAATTATACAGGCTGGAGGAGGATTCAGTGTCACTGATGTCTACCCTTCTCTTAAATTTCTTCCAGTTATAACTGGGATGAAGCGAAAACTCCAAAGGTTGCATAAAAAAATTGATAGCGTACTTGACATCATCATCCATGAGCATAAAGCCACTAAGTTGGCGAACGAGAACAGCGAAAAGACTGAAGCAAGAGATCTAGATCTCGTTGATGTTCTTCTGAATCTTCAGGAGCATGGAGATCTTGAATTCCCCTTATCTACTGATAATGTCAAAGCTGTTATATTGGTAAGTATTGGGATCTTATCAGCTTTACCTGAGTTCCTTTCCATCTGATTACACAACAACCTAAGTTGTTGGGTGAGGCAGGTAAATGAATCCTATACAAAATTTAACAGGTCTAATTAACTCCTTTGATAATCCTATTGTAGGATGTTTTCGTGGCTGGCAGTGAGACATCATCTACTGCTCTTGAATGGGCAATATCTGAATTGCTGAAGAACCCCCGAGTTATGAAAAAGGCACAAGCAGAAGTGAGACGTGTTTTTGATGGAAAAGGAGCTATTGATGAAACAAGCCTTCAAGAACTGAGCTACTTAAAATTGATTATCAAAGAAACTCTCAGACTACATCCACCACTTCCATTATTGATACCCAGAGAATGTAGAGAAACATGTGAGATCAATGGCTATGTAATACCGGCAAAATTCAAGGTCATTGTCAACTCATGGGCTATAGGAAGAGATCCCAATCATTGGAAAGAACCTGAGAGATTCTATCCAGAGAGGTTTCTTGACAGTTCAATAGACTATAAGGGTGCTAATTTCGAGCTCATCCCATTTGGTGGAGGAAGAAGGATATGCCCAGGCATAACTTTTGGTATAGCTAATGTGGAATTTTCACTTGCACAATTGCTGCATAATTTTGACTGGAAACTCCCCAATGGTATGAAGGAGGAAGATCTTGACATGACCGAACTTTTCGGTGCTGCCGTTAGAAGAAAGCATGATCTGCATGTAGTCCCTATACCTTACAATCCTCTGCCCCTTCAATAAGCCGTAGCAAACTGACTGGCATTTTACTATGGAGTTGCTTGCTGATTGTCAAATGATGAAAATAATCATGTTTACTTCCATTTCTGTAGAAAGAAAAAACAACCTTTGAAGCGGTTCACGTAAGACAAAATGGCTTCACTAAACGTAGATGTTCCAATTAACGTACAAGTGCTTTTGCTTGCTGTTTGATCTAAACGGTAGCGTGGAATTTGATGTTGGTCTCGTCACAGCCGGAGTTCTGAACTTTGTTTTCTTCATCTTGCAACTACCATTTTAAAGAACCAATTTCTTCATGAAGCTGCCATTTTAAAGCACCAATTAATATAATTAGTAATTATCGACAGAGAACTAACAATAAAATAAATTTTAATCATATGCTGTAAATTTAATCGAAACATTATTATGTAATGAAAACATTTAATTATACCAAAAAAAATCATGCATATAAAAGTTATTCAAAATTTATTTGCCATTTCAAAAGATTTTGGTAATCATGATGTGTTACTAATAAATAGCAACCTTGATATATAAATATAAATTATTTAATTAAAGAATTAAATATAAACTAAAAGAGTTTAATTTATTAAATATGATTTAAAGTTAAAATTTATATTCATTGCTAATGTATTAAGAAACATAATAGGTCACACATAAAGAATAGGTTGAAGAGAGAAAGAGTGGTTTAATTAAGTTGGATTTAATTGTAAAGTTTGAGAAATGTAGGATTAAATAAGTGATTTTTATATAAATAAAGTCTAATATGAGATATTAGAACTTATTTGATGAGACTAATAAAAACTAAACCCTTACTAAAATGGTAAGTATCTATTTAAAACATGATTGTTGTCTTCCATTATTATAAGAATAAACCATAATTTTATTTATTATTAGGCTTGTTAAGCAAAATCAAGGTTGCTTTAACTCGAATATGTTTAGTCTTATAATAATAAATTTTACTTAACTAAATTTGTGTGATTTGGTTGAACAAACATATAATTACATGAACTTAGACACAGGGTTAGGAATAATATATAAGATATGTTTTGATAAGAGTTCTCATCTAATAGATCTATAAGTCACATGAGATGTAATTGATAAAGTTGTTATCTATCTAATTTAAGTTTAGTTAGCTTATTAAGGAAACTCAATATTAACTAAATCAAATAGATTCCTAGCCTACTAAAGAGATTAGAGTAATATTTCTGGAATAGTTATTAGAAATATTTTTTGAATAAAATAGTATAAGTAACCAAATATATCTTATTTTGTTATCATGATGTGTAACCAATTACTTGTTTTTTATTAAACCTATTTTTATTTTCCTTAGAAATTAACCTTTTTATTATAGTTGATATTAATATTAAATGAACTGAATTTCTTAAATATAGCTTAGGTTTAAGAAGAGTTCTCAAAGATAAAAGAAAAATTGTATGTACATTATATGATTTTGCTATTAATTCATGTTAAGGGTTTTTGTTGACAAATTTTTAGAGATATGTCAATATTATATAGATGACAAAATGTGATGACATTTTGAATTGACTTATGTTTCATAAACGTTAATGACAACCTGTATGATGCATGTTAATACTATAATAGCATAATGTAAGGGGTTGCATAAAGTAGAGTTGAAAGTTATAGTTGTTGCGTTTAGTTTCTATTGCTTTTAATTGCCTTCATATCTTGATTTTGATTACAAATTCTTGTAAGTTGATCCAAATGAGAGATAAATTGAATGGAAATGGTGTGAATATTGGATGCATGTTGATTCAATTAATTTGTGAATTTTGCATGAAAAAATTAAAGTTCACGTCACTTTGCATGAAAAAAATAACAATAAGGATGTCACCACCTTATGCACGGTGTCTGACTCTACATCGCTTACCCTTAACAAGTTAACCACTATATACCCATAGTTACAGAGCTGGTTCTGCATTGCTTCCTTGTAACATGTCACGAAATTGGTTCTACATTGCTTACCCTTAATTGGTTAACCACTATTTATGGAGTTGGTTCATCATTGCTTACCTGTAATAAGTTAGCCACTATAAATATCACGGTATAATAATATGTATAAAGCCTAGCGGTGTACCATAGGCCAAAAACAACTCTTATTTTTTAGACTCATCTTATTTTCTAAATCAAGTATGGGAGGATTCATAATTGAATTATATAAGTGTAACTAGCAATCATATAAAATTTAACTTTCAAATTAAAACTCATATTGCCAAAGCATACACATGCTAGCAATATTCACTTGTAAAATATCATTTGCATAAAACTCAGTATAAATATTCATTTCATGATCAAATGAAAACCAATTGTATAAACTCAATTTAAAGAACACTCACATGTCATCAATTCTTTTACAAAGAATTAAGTCATATAAAACAATTAAAATACACTTACAGTTTTGCGAACTTATCTCCAAGCACACTCATGCGCTCAGTGGCTCTCCTTTACCTACATAAAATGCATTTCGCTTAAGCATTTACTTCCAAATAATAAAATAAGACTTCAAAGCTATATAGTCGATTTAATCAAATTCAAGATTTGTATCTAATCGTGTAACACGTATGCTAATCATATTTCTACTTACTTTCGTAAGCTAACCTATTAGTCACTGTTTCCAAATCTAACTTCAAAAGTCACTTAAATACCATATTTTATCCATTTTAACCTACCAATTCCTTCAAACATGATCTCGCATAATTTAATTCACCATATCACAATCATGCATGATGAGTCACAGTTATAACCCATGTCCAAAATCCATACCTCTAATTGTTCCTTAATTTTCACGTAGTAAAAGTTCAAATTAGTTTTGAGGTCTTTTAGACATTTGTTCCCCTATGTCTCTAGTTTCCATATCATAAAAATCATGTCATTTAAACGTATAAATAATGAACAATGTACCAAATATCAGAAGTTGTTTCAACACAGGGGTAGTATCAGGTTGCCACTTTCGATCTCAAATTTCAATATCATTTATCCCGAATTAGGTCTAGGTCTCTTCTAGAGATGTTTAGTACTATGTCTTAGGTTTCAGTTCCAATTAAAATCACTTAATTATGAGGTCTTTATGCTAAGTTATGGCTAAACATTGAGGCTGGTTTAAGTTAACCTAAGACAGAATCCCACTACACATTCCTTTCTTGTCATATTCAAATAATTCTATACAAAGAAACATCAAAGTAATACCAAGACAACATTGATCTTAAACACATCCATCTCACTCAAGAAAACCCATAAAAATTAGAAATTTAAGCTAGGAAACTCACCACTTTTTCCTCCAATCTTTTGAGCATTTGATAAATACTTCAAGATTTCTCCAAATCACCATCAAATTCCATCAAAAATGACTACACTCTTCTTCCTCTCTCCTTGGCCGATGTTTGCCCTTGACTTCTCTTCTTTTCCCTTTCTTTTTTTTCTCTCATGTTACGCTCTCATCACTCTCATGTTTATGTTGAAAGAAAGAAGCAAAATGTCTTAAGTTTTTCTTTTTATACTCATTTAAAGGATTACACATGTAACCTTCCTATTTGTCATCACTAATGACTCATCAAACACATGTCATCGTCTCATTGGTCATCTCTAATGACTCATCAATCCACTAATATCATGTAAAAAGACCAAATTGCCCTTTAATGCATTTAATTGACCGACTGACCAAATTAAATCCCAAAAACATTCCACAACTGTCTTATTTTCAAATTGACCATGAAAAACTCTAACTAGGGTCAATATTTATTGATTGGATGCTTTTAAAAATTTTGAATGGGTTTAAAATCATCAATAACCATTATTTTCCAAAAAGGGCATTTTAGTCTAATAATTTCGAATTACCTAAATTTTATGCAAACAACCTCTGTTTCGTCCTGTTTCAATTCCTATGGACTCCAATCCTAATTCTAAAGCTTTTCATCATATTTTGAAATTATTCGGTAACTTTTTGGTTGCCTGAAAGAATTTTTAGATTAAATTCGAAAATCACTAAATGTTACTAAAATCATCCAGATTTCATTCAAAAGTATCACCTAAATCTCCAAAGCACATTTTGGGGCTTTTAAAGCTCGTTTAGACTCATTTCGTAGCTTTTCGAGGTTTTCAAAAATTTTTTGAGAAATTTTCAGTCGAGTCCAAAACCATCTCTGGTCTATCCGAGATCTCCGTTATAACCTCAATAATATGTTTAAACGCTTAAATTACTTTAGTACATCATAAATAGAGCATACTCTATAAAATGAATGTACAACGCATTACACAATATAATAATCAAACTAGGATATTACAGGAAAGAATTGAAAGTTGAAGAAAAATAGAAAGACAAGAAGGAAAGGTTATTATGTAAGAAAATAATGATGAGGATAATGATAAAGAAAATGTGAAAAAGAAGAAAAAAAAAGGAGTGGAAAGAATTGAAAGTTGAACAAAAAGAGAAAGACAAGAAGGAAAAGGTTAATTTCCAAGAAAATAAGAATGAGAAGAAAGATAAAGAGAATAATGAGGAGCCAAAAAAGAAAGTTGTTAGCGAGTACCAACTGAAAAATCTATATTCAAGCAATCATAAGAAAAATAGGTTGGAATATAAATTTGGTAAGTATTTAGATATTTTTAAACAAGTAAATATGATATATTCCATTTATTGAAGCTCTTTTAAAGATGTCAAAAATATGTCAAATTCTTAAAGAATATCCTTTATAATAAGAAGAGGCTTAAAGAGTGCTCTACCATCTTACAAAAGTGGCTACTCCAAAAGATCAAAGATTTAGGGAGTTTACTCTTCATTGTAATATGACTGTGTTTCAATTTAAAGGGCATTATCAAACTTAGTAGTTAATATTAATTTGATGCCATATGACATATTTAGAAAGATAGGATTAGGTAATCCTAAACCAACTAGGCTGAGCATTCAACAAATGGATAGGTCAATTAAGTATTCTAAGGGCATTACATAAGATGTTTTGGTTAAGTTTGACAAGTAATTTTGTGATTTTAGATATGGTGGGTGGTGTAGAGTTTCCCTTAATCTTAAGATGACACTTCCCAGCTACTATTAAAGTTATAATAAAAGTGCATAATGGGAAATTAATACTAATAATAGGGAATAAAAAATGTAGCTTTTTAGATATTTGAATACTTGAGACATCCCCTTAATACAAATGATATTTCTTTCTATATCAATGTGATTAATGATAATATTTCTTATATTATATAAAGAATAATTAGAAAGAATCCCTTGAAGACTTGTTTTATACAAAGTGAAGAAGAGGAGATGGATGACCTTATTTTATTGGAACATGTAGCATATTTGGAGGTATAAAGAAGCAATTTTTTTGGAGAAAACCAAACAATTTAGGAGTCTTTATTTCAATTTAGTAGTTTTAGGGATCTTTAACATTAATTTTTAGTATGTTCTCACAGAATGCTAGTTTTTGTTTCCTAATTAGCGTAATAGGGAATAAGCATGAGATTTTTTTTAACTTTTAAAGAGCATTGATTGAGATAATTCATTTTAATTTTGGTTTCTTTTATAATTTAATTTTCTTAGGTAAATAGTCATAAGCATTGACAATTAAGTTAATTTTTATTTTGATTCATTAATTTTTAAAATAGAATCTAGATTTGTATTACGATACTTTTGTATAATTTTGATATATAATTGCGTTAGAAGGAAATATTTTAAAGCACTTTCAATTTCTCATAAAAAAATTATGTAAATAAGTGAGTAGAAAATAAATTCACCATAGTGGCTTCAAAACAAATAAAAATTTTAAATTTAAAGAGAAGTTTCAATAACCATTCGTAATGATGACTTAATTGAGTAACGAAAAAAATTCATGCAAGGTGTTCACTCTCGCATCAAATAGTTTGGTGACTTTTCAAGAAAGCCTTTAAAATGCTCTTGTGTTAATTCAAAGTTAGTGTTTTACCTTCCTATTAGTAAGGGTTATAAAAATATTTTAGAATTGATGCATCTTTCTCATGTATGTTCACTTTATGCATTAGGTTGAATTTTCGGAATTAGTTTAAGATAAAAGGATTGTGGAGTGAAAATTTAATTGATTTATGACTTGCTGCAAGTAGCTAAGTACCTAAAAATTTGATGAGCTTTGAAATTGAGGGAATAAAGTAATGTCTTGATTGATGTGATTTATTTGTTAAATTATTTTCTAGATATGTTACTTATTTAAGTTTTTAGTGAAGGAGGATATTCTTTTGTTTTTGAAAATTTAATGAACATGTATTAACAATAGCGGAACTATTACAACATTACAATGTTTTCAATTAGAAGCCTTATACTTAGCTTCTAATGCAAGTTACAAAAGAATTTGAGGAAAGAAATGGTATTATTAAAATTCAATTCATTTCACAGACGCCATTTCATTTTGATTTCTAGTGTAAGGTGGTGCTCCATTGTTTTGTCGATGATCACAGCTCTAATCTAATTTATGCATCGATCCGCAACTAGATATTTATCTTCACCAATTCCCTTGTATAGTCTGTTATTCCTTTCTTTCAATAGAGAATAAATGGTAGTTAGAAAAGCCACTTTGATAAGAATCATGTTCAGTTGTCCAGGCTTTATGATATAAATAATCTTGTGTAAAGTGTTTTCCCAATCCTGTGCTTGAGTCGCTATATTTAGCATAAGTTGAGTGCGTCCACTTACCACTTTGGAGAAATTACAAGTAAACAATAAATGGTTTCGATCTTCATCAAGTTCCTTACACAATTTACCAATAGAGTTATATTTTCTATACCATTTGTTTTTCATTGGTAACCTATTTTTTATCATAAGCCATGTGATTATAGATTCTTTCAGGTTGAGGGAACTTTTTAAAGGAGTGTATGTCAAGCAACTTTAGGAGAGACACTATTGAGGATTGAATGACAAGAAGCATTCGTGAAGCAGCCCTTCGAGTTAGGGGTCCAGATGATGGTATCATCACTGCTTGTATGATGGAGGACTGGGAGATGATCAACTAAAGCATGAAAACCACATACATTGCAATACTAATCACCATTAGAAATGATAACTAAGGTTTTAGAGTAAGCTAGTAGACAATGTCTCAACTGATGAAGTTCATTTCAATGAATAAGTGGACTAATGTTTGAATAATTATCATACCACAGTAAGTCTTCATTCCTGAAATAATGTTTGATGAAGGGATAAATAAAACTTCTGAGTTACAGTAATTGATTAAATGTCTAAGAGTGTTGAACGGAGGGTAACATCTGCCAAAAACTCACATTCCAAAGGTGAACCTCATACATCCATTTAATGCATAAAGCCACTCTATCTGTAAATAATCGCTATATTTGTTTTTCATAATAACACCTTTTGCGTATTAGAAATAGATATAATACCTAAACCCCCATGTTTTCGGTTGTGTGACTTCACTCTACTTAATCTTAGCTCACTTGGCATTTTCAATTTTACCCAACTAATGAAAAGCTTTCAAGATCTTGTCCATCTCCATTGATAACCTCTTAAGCAAGATAATATGAGCAGACTAATGTAAATGCATGCTATTTAGGACAAAGATGATTAAAGTTAACTTGGCTGCATAGGAAAGAAAGAGATTTTGCCATGCATTAATCTTGACTTTGAGCTTTTCAAGTAAGGGAATGCAATCAAAAATTTTTTATTTGGATGAAGTTATAGGCACTCCTAAGTATTTGAAAAAAAAATGAGGGTGTAAGCTCATACCAAGCACAGAGTTGAATGCCTCCTTGTTATCACATCCAATGACATGTATAAGTGACTCTTCTCAAAATTTATCTTCAAACCAAACCATTTATAGAAGGTTTCCAATGTCTAAATCAATAAGTTGATAGAGGTAGATTCAACTCCACATAGAAGTACCAGATCATCAGTAAATAATAGATGAGTGAGTCCGCTAGCTGCATAATGATGATGAAAAGTAAAGCTTCCATTGGAAACAATAAGGTTGTTTAATAATTGGGACAGACCTTCCATTGACTTGGTAAAGAGGTCGGGCAATCTAGGGTCCCCCTACCTAATACCTCTCGCATTTTGAAAGGGAGTAGAGGGCAGATCATTAATAAGAACACTTAGGGATGCAGTAGAGATGCAAGACATAATCCATCTTACAAAGATATCAGGAAATCCCATAGCGTCTAAACAAATTAGGATGAATCTCTAATTGAAAGTGTTGAAGGCTTTAAAGAAGTCATTTTTAGCAGGCAACTATTGATTCTTTTAACTGAATCATACTCTCTAATCAACTCTTGAAAAAGAATCATATTGTCTCTAATATTCCTCTCTGGGATGAAAGCACTTTGTGAAACATAGACAACTTCCTTAAGCAGCTTTTTTAATCTATCGTCTTGTAATTTAGTGATAACTTTAAAGAGGGTGTTACAACATTAGATAGGATGAAATTTTGACAAATTTAAGGCCTGATTTTTCCTAGGCACTAAATAGATATAAGTGTAGTTTACCTCCTGAAACAAGTTAAAGGAAGAGAAAACTCAAGGACTGTCTTCGTGAATAACTTCATCATGATCTCTGCAGTTGTGCATGAGTATGTGTTTTTCTAAGTATTAGGCATTTGTTCTTGAATGATAGGTTAATATTATTATGTTTTAAGACTTGTTTTGTGTATTTTTGTTTAGTTTGATCTTCATGGTTATTATTTTGGGTTTGATATTGGTTTAGGGTAGGAATTGATCATTTTAGTGTAGGAATGGAGGGTGGACACCTTTGGGGTTGAGCTAGGGACCAAGAGAAGAGACGTGGAGCTGCTAAAAAAAAAGAACCCATGACCATAGAAAAGGGCAAGTTTTCCACCATCGTGGGAAATCTATAGAGAAAGTTTTTGTCAAGATAACCCACGATTATGGGAAGCACAAGTATAATTCCACGATTGTAGGAACTGGAAGTCCAAGAGACATGCAGCTTTCTTGTATTTTTTAAGGTTTGTGTGACTTTATAAGGAGGAGAATCCCGAGAGCTATCAGAAAGTCGTGGAACTAACATCTTGGAGCAAAAAAGATAGATTGAGAGCCTAGAGATAGGTGGAGATTCAAGATTTCATTCCCGATTGGGAAAAGAATACCTCGTCATCCAGATTTTCCATATTCGGGCAAAGAAGAAAAGGACCTGCCCCGTCCAGTTTTATTTCAATTTCTTTCTCTTTTAGCATGTTTATTATGATTTGTTTGATTGTTGGGGGATGTTATGGATATTATGATTGGCTAAACCAATCTTTAGCATTTGTTGTTTGAACTATTTGTGAACGTTTGATTATCGATTTAATGATATACATGTTTGTGTTATTTATTATGCTTAAACTTTGCAATAAATTGAGAGAGTGAGCTTGGTAATTTGTGTTAATTATACAACGAGAGTTGACGATTAATAGACCTATAAATAACAAGTTATTGATTTATTAGGAAGAGATTTCAATAGATCAA
>JANZLC010000003.1:31399921-31416386 GCA_026413385.1 Erythroxylum gracilipes
ATATATCCTGGGATCTGCTGTATATTTAGTATAGATAATTGTGTATATATACTGTGGCTGTATCCTACAGAAGTTAAAAGGAAGGAAAAATTATTCCTCTCTGCTATTATTCTACAGTAACAACAGTAGAAGCTCTTTTAGTGCCACTCCAATATATAATTGATACTAGCTATTCACGATACAATTGTTTACCTGTAGTCCACATGGCAGGGAGAACTAGGGTCAGAATAGAAATCTAAAAGATGAATGCCATTATCAGATGATGATCCAATCACATAGATCTGCAAAAGAGAAACATTACATTCAACAAACGAGAAACCAAATGGTTCAAACCCAAGCAGTAACAAGCCTGAGATGAGTTTTGTGTCGTTTAATGAACTGGGAACACATTAATGAAGAAAATATCAAGCAGCCATCATAACAATGCTATCTGAACCCTAAAGCAAATGGCATGGCAAGCTAGCTCATCTACATTTGGATCGTGAAAAGAATACCAACTCAGAAAAAGTAGAGTTTAGCTGACGTGAAATGTAAATACATTATACATTAGAGAAACATTCCCCATTTTCATGTCATCACTGATATCCGTAACCATGTACCCAAACTCATCTTAATTTTATGCTCTAGTGCATCTCATCTTGACAAGTCTATCACCAAACTGCATAAGTTAGTCTGTTGTTTTCCAACCAGCATCAAAGGCTTTGATATCTTTAAGGCACACAATTGCGTCCCTAGTCACACTGTCTTGGAACAAGAAGAAGCCAAGAAGCTCATAAGATGACCAAACATTGCCCTTAGAATCTCCAAATTGAATTATATGCATGATAGGTTTATTGAAAAACCTCAAACATATAGCAAATTAGATACTGATATAGGTAAATAATAGCTGATGTGTCTTACTGATAACGCTGGCAGCCATGATGGTTTTCTGAAGTATAATAGATTAGAGATAGTGTTGGCATCATTCCTGATCAGGAAATAAAAAGCTCTAAATTAATTAGTCGATTATTGCATAAAATATTATGATGAATAGCATAATCTCAGACTGCCAAATTTACTTACAACCAAGCTGGAGGAGGGCAATGAATGTGAGTGATTTGAAAATTATGAGTGTTCAAAATGCCTGACCTGAATTTAATCATAAGAGAAGAAGTCAGATCATCAACCAGAACTATTCTGTTATGTTAAATATGCTAAAACAATGAATGCATATGGAGATTGAAGAGTAAAAGGCACATAGCGACCATCCATGGTTGCAAGCATCACAATGATGGGCATACCCTTACTACTATTCGACTCTTGCAATCAATGTAATGCATACTGCAGGTGCAATATGGAAAGCACCATCCAAATCTTTATTGTTATTTAACATAAACATAACAAATTGATCTTTTCCTAATTTATAAAGTTAGGTCACCAGCCTATCCTGTTGGTAGATCTGTTGTAAAGCTGATGCAGGTCAATATAAAACACGATCCATTAATACCATGCCGCATTACAACATACTACAGCACAAAGTATGCTCAAAACTAGGTTTTTGCCAAAGAGAAACAGATTCCCAGTTATGCTGAAGCCACCCACACCTGATATGTGGATTACAATAAGGCCAATGGATGAGCATACATCAACTTCAATTTTATCCTGCAATGATAATTTTGAGTCTGTGTAAGCATATCATTTTTCTGGTCCAGCATCTTGATAATGCCATTGGCATTGGTCCTTAGCATATAGTGCAGGCTCAGAACTCGAGACCTACCTTTGATTTCAGACAGTGGGCAACTGTACTAGATTCTTTGTACAAGTTCCTTTACTTGTCTCATTATAGAATTGCTTGTGAATTAGTCATTGGTTATCATTACCAAATTATTAATAGCATGGAAATGCAGAATTTATCAAAACTCTTTAAGTCCCGATCAGCTTATCAAGAAATTTGTTTAAGTTTAATAATGCAGAGGAGAGCGGAAAGGACAACAACTAAATTGCAGACTGCAGGAAGATAAAAAATGCTTTTACATGCTGACCTACCAGCCATCATCAAGATGAAATGCTAAGTGATGCGGGCAAGAGGGATCAAAAGTAATGGAGTGAACTTCCTTGGAGACAATATTTGATTGGGCCTGCATAGTGATGGGAAGAAATGGTTAATAGAGGATAACATTCACAGGCAGGTTCTGAACTAAAAGCATCCCATTAAATTTGTTTTATTGCTCCACACTTTCCTCAAATCAAACATGAAAGGCGAATTATAATTTGAAAAATATTCAACATAAGGAATCATGCAATAGGAATACCTTCAAAGGGCCTATCTTTTCTAACATCGATGCCAACTTCCAAGATGCTACAGGAGGATGGCATGCCTGATTCAACGAAAGGCAGGAGCAGAAATTGTAGGTAAATTAAATTAAATTTCTTCCAGAACAGGATGCCAAATGGAAGCTTAATATCAAACTGTTTGACAGTAATATGAAGAAGTGACAAGAAAACCTACCTAGAAGGAAATTGTATTGTTAAAAAGGCGTTTCTGATTGAACCAAAGCTTAGCAAACGTCCCCATTAGGGCCATAATCAATGTTTTCAGAATCCCAAGGATGCACATTGAACAATAGCTTTAAAAGCTTACCTCTTTATGACTTTGAAAACCAGAAGATGCTCGTCCTCCACGGAAGTCCCACATGTAAATTGTACCACCTCTACCAGCCCCAAAAATCATCTAGAATTAAATTAGTTATCATATAATTTAATCAGTTAGATATAGAAAAACAAAGAGCGACAAAGTAAAAAACTAATCAAATGTATCATAATAATAGCAAATTATTTTAAATGTCTTGACTTTCCGACAATTTATCAAATGTATCATAACCTTTTATCATGACAGCTTATATATATATATATATAACTGTAACACTATTAGTGATAGACCTTGACAGTGGTCAAATTAATAATGCTTATATCTATTCTTTTATTTTTATGATTTTTCATACTTTGAAATTTAAAATTGGTAAAAGATAACCTCCTTGTCAGATATTTTTCCAAATTTTATTAAAGGTGCATTGGACTATTATAACATATGCACAAAATTTCAAGTTAAAATTTCAAGTATTAAATTCTTTATAAAAGTAAAAATTCAGCATAATTAAGTTATATTACTAACCGGAATACACACACGCACGCACACATATATAACTCGTGATATTTAGCATTACAAAATAAAAATTAAGATATATTTGATATTTTGCGCACAATTCAAGATATATGATATAATTTACCAAATAACAATGCATATTCAATCATCCTAGCATAAAAATGAACAACAAATTTAAATAGCATCACGTTTCTTTAATATCCTTGCTAGTATTTTTCAATTTGCTACATGCAAACTCAAAAGTGCAAATATAAAGGATAACATGCAGAAACATGCCTAAGCAAGTGATGCCTTCAAGCAGTCACCAACCTGATTATCCACATTTAGCTTGACACTGTTCATGGAGCTATAGTTGTTACTTGCAAGCTCAAGACAAGGAAGAGCACTCATCCTCCTATCCCATACATGGACTGCACCGTTTGTATCTGAACTAGCTAACCTACCAATGTAAGAGGAAAGAATCAAATAAAGGAACTGATAGACATACATAGGAGCTGCTGAAGTGTGACAAAAGTAGTTAGACTAATAATTCAGTATTAGAATGTTGCATGCAAAGCAGTCTCCAAACCATGAAAAAGGTATAAGCTACTAGCTGTTCCTTTTTCACGTGCAGCTTGCTCTTCATTATTACTATAATCAGTTCATCTTTCACAACTTTAGGGCTCAAGTTTGGCACCAAATTTAAGTTTAGAGAAGTGCTTGCCACTTTTCACAAACCTTGATTTATCATCTGTTGAAAAAGCTATATCAGTCAGTCCCTTACGAATGTCATTCCCATGAACAGTGACTGTGCGTCTTGTTTTTAGCACCTGCATTGAAAATAAAGAAATATACACTGGTATCCAATTAAGAGAAAAGCAAAACACTTCAGAAAGTTGCCTGTCTAAACAAGCAAAACGGTGAAAACGATGAAAAGCAAACAAGAAGTCAAAATAATCAGTTTACTTGGAGCTTCTTGAAACTGCTTTGCAAAGGGATAAAATGATTAAGAGTGACCGGAAAATCTGTTGAGAAAGTAGTTTAGATAAAAAGTTTCCGGCTGGACATGATATGAAAAAGGAATAATATTACCAGAGGTGAAAAGAGATCTTACCTGAGCTGGATCAGAAGAGTCATAACCAATATCAAAAATGAGTACTTCATTGGTTTTGGTAGAGGTACAAGCAATCTATAAATGCAAACAAATCAAACCAAAGGTTCAATAAAGATTCACATTCCTTGAGAAGGAAAGTTATATACTGAAAGTCGTCATTTTTATACGATTATTTCCAACAAGATGGTCAATCAATCCATGAAATCCCTAGACTTAACTTTATAATTTATGCAATCCAGAGGATTTAAAAAGCGCAACCAGAAAAAGAATTACGAATTAGGTGACAAAAAAAAAAAGGTTATCTAAGACATTAAAAGAAACATGGATGCCCAAACCTCATCTTGGTAAGCAGAATTCCAGCCAACAGAGTCGAGTTGTTGATGCAAAGAAATGTGGAATACATGTTTGCTTTCATCTTCATCCATACCTTCAAGCAAATTGACAATATATACGACAAGAGTAGGAGAAGATATGGGTGACTAAATGACTTGTTGTAAACACAAATGCACTGTAGCATGGAGTAAAGCAAAAACAGGAACTTACAAGGAAATGAATGAAGAGTCTGAGAGTAGAGAGTTTCAAAATCAAGAACCATTAAGCATCCCGACTTGGTTACTGACACTAAGTAAACTCCCTGGAAGACATAAGTACCATAAATTGGACAAACAAGGAAGTGAGAAAGAAAGAAGCTAAAAGTAAACAAAAGACAGGGAAGCTGGAAGCCTGATAATGAGGGGAGGAAAACATTAATTCACCTTATTGTCAAATTCAAGGGAAGAGATGCCATGCCTGATAAAAGAAGACATACACAACAGATGGCATTGTTGGTGTATATGAAAGAAAGGAGTATGAATGAACATAAAAGAAACTATTTGAGAAATGAGTAAACCGAATACTGAATTTGGTATTACTTGGAAATAGGAGAACCCTCTTCCCTGTTAGAGATGTTACCAATCTGATTCATCTGCCAAATTATACAATTGTCAACTTCATAAATCTTTTAAATAAAGAAACGATATTGATATTGATATTGACAATAAGGGAGGGAGGACATACATGGGTTGGGCATGGAACTCCATTTACATTATATAAATGCGGAAATGCACCTATCTTTTTTTTTTTCAAAAGAAAATAAAATTGGTGAGCTAATAATAATACTAAAGGGTATTATAAAAGATGAAACTTGAAGGAAATAGAAGGTGGAAGGGTAGGGAGTGACCTGACCTGAGAGTAGGATTGGAGAAGTAAAGAAGAAAAGTGGCGGCGGCACTTGGGATTGAATCCTCCGATCAACTCACTCGCGGCCATCATCATCTTCCGTGCCCCGCGTCTTCTTCCAATTTAAGTTTCAGAAATGCATCAAAATCTCACCATTTAAATTAACCCCATTAATATATATAGAAGAAGAAGAAGAAGCGTTTACCTCTGAAAGGTTGAGGGCTTAGGAGAGTGCGTTGAAGATTGAAGAGAAGCAGCAACATCATTCATCTTCTTCAAGTACTTTTCCATTTTCCTTGCGAGAGAGAGAGAGCCAGAGGAGTCGTTTTTCACTTCCATTTTCCCGCCAAACCAGCAGCAACCCATGTACGGTACAGTCTGTAACCCAACCCGACAAGTGAATCAACAACTAATGTAGTCGGCCCAACAAGTAACAACTAGTAAAAGAAAAAACCATATGTCCTAATTACAAAACTCAACTAATTAGTCAATTTTATTAATTAATAAATTTTTATAAATTAAAATAGATTAATTAATTTTTATTTAATTAAATTTTAAATTCTAGCATTCTCTTTCAATCATATTTTAAATTCTTTAATTTTATTTAATTTTTTACAGATTTTATGATAGTCTTATATTAGTTAAACATTTTAAACTTTAAATCTCTTGTCTTAATTTTCAGTTCAATTTTTAAAATATTAACACTTTCTTTAATTGTGTGCTTTTCCAAAATATAAGTTGACTTCCTCGCATTTACACATGAAAGGGATTCACATCTCTTTTAATTTTTAGACATCTCTTTTAATTTTTAGATTTTTTTAATTTTTAAACTTTTTGAGTTTTAAATTATTTTACAATGAAGGATTTCTTTTTTTTACTTTTTCATATTTATTTCAAAATTAAATTAAATTAAAATTATTTGACTCAAATTCAAGTCGAACAATTAAAATTTGATTGATATTTGAATTAGAATAGCATCAATATAAAAATTTGTCAAATTAATTTTATAATCAATTTATGCTAAAGTAAATTCTAACTCAAAACTTCTATCCATTGACTACCCATTTGTCAACGTTACACATATCCTATCCATTAAAACTTTTATTACCTTCTTTGTTAGGTGTTCTTTTTTGTTTTTCTGTGTGGTCAGAGTGAGATGCCATAAATTACATGAACCTGTAATCTATTACTTTTCTTTTCAGCTTCAAAAATAGTTCTATGTAGCTTATTGTTTATTATGTAAATACACAACCAAAAAATTTATATCTAAAAAAAGAGCATTATGAGGAGCAATATAAAGATACGTGAGCTAACTATTAACACAAGAAGAACTTGAACGTCACATCAGAGTCAGACCCAATTGTTGGGAAGTGAAAAATTATGGAATCTGAATGACACTTCACCAGCAGTGTCTCTGTCAAGTTTAATCTGCGCCTCATGATCACCGTCCTCCGGCGGCAATGGCAAAACTTGGTTATCATTTGGCCTTATCTGTGGAGGTGAAGGTGGAGGAAGAGGGGTTGACACTGGGGTTGGGGTGGTGATCCAAGCTCTGGAGTTTGGACTCGGAGACGACGCTACAACACTTCTGTCCCATAAGAACACGTGCATTACGATTGACACTTTTGCGTGTCTATGCAACGAAAGTTTCTGGCTCAGTGAGACCGTGTCAAAGCACCGAATCGCTCCTGTCGACGATACCATCCATGGAAGCACCTTCTGGTTCGATACTCTCGACACCACTAACAGCCTGGACGCACTTGCTGCTTCTCTGTACAAATTACTTAGTCCTGACCTCGTCGACGGGACGTTCTCGTCGTCCCTAATCACCGACGATATGTAGATAAACCCCTGATAACGAAAAAGAAAAGGAATGGATCATACATCCATTGCCATGCAAGATAACGTAACAGATGTGATTGATTGATTGATTTCATTTTCATATCATACCTCTTCCGTGCGACTAATGGCGAATCCAAGTTTTGTATCATCTTCTTTGATCTTGATTTCTATACCAAACTCCCCACATAGAGGAGCATACCAGAGACGAACTGCTCTTACAACACCTATGTCCACTCCATGATAGTCCTCAAAACCGTACAAGCTTGCATTGGCAAGATTCGACAAATCAGATAACGACCCAGCATTCACTGTTGATGATGCCGTCTCTCCTGATATCTATTCCATCCAAACCATACAAAATTGGTTCAACTATACAAAACATTGCGCTTAAATATTAATGACAATAATGATATCATAAACAATACCTTGGTGAGGAGGGACTCGGTCTGAATATTCATGAAAACTATGGGGATACCAGAGGCCTGAGAAGCGTAGAGCCAAGCATTGGCTCTGGCAAGAGTGTCTTCCAAATCATTGTAACGAGAGGCAACTCGGTCAGAAGCTTTTGGGAGGAGAAGTATGGAAAGAAAGCAGCTTGAATTGGGAACAGCTAACCCCTCTTGCATGCCTCTTCCCCATGGATACGACACATATCCATCTTGTAGCTTTGCCCTTGTTAATGCCCCTACAATTCTCGAGCTTCTTGAAGCTGCAAAATGAAAATGAATCACAAATATTAAGCTTCGTGAGAGTTTTGCAAAAGGTCAAATATCGGAAAATGGGAACAGAGATATAGCCGCGGACAACGTACTCCCCAGGTCAACCTATAATAACAACGTGGAATTAATGGAAAAACTTATCAGTGGAGCTCGACCTAACCCTTTTTTTTTTCTCCCACCCCCCTCCATGTAGAACTAATTAAATTGAATTGAACGGGATCATCTGTTCAATTCCGAAATTGATACATAAAAGAGGGAATATATATTCATCTTGGATAATCATTAAAAGGAAAAAAGTCCAAGTGGATATGTATTTGGAAGTTGTGAACAAGAAAAGAGGTCCAAGTGGAGTTGGAGCACCCCGAATCTGACTCGAGATATTTCTTTTCTTAATGTCTTCTCACAGTCCAAATTCTAACACTAGTACATACAAGTAGAACCACGTGGGACTCACAAGTCAATACCTCCGAATTCCAATTCCCACCAGAAACCAATCATATCAACGCCAGTCTCTCAATATTCCTTGTTTTTCTACAATTACGGTACAGATCATCTATTTTCATAAATCAATTCTTACCTCTTTCACAAATCTCGACCATACATTTACGTAGAACAAAATTGATTAGAATAGGTTGTAACAACGTTCATGTACAGAGGATTTCATGTGATTTAATTAACTTCTATACAGTATTTTTTACTTTATTAGTTCGGAATCATTACAAGAGATTATTAGATATTATATAGCAAAACGCATTTAGTTGTTTAAGGTCAGATATTAAAATCACGAAACCAGTAATGAATGAAAGCACTCACAGCTAGACACGTGGAGAATTGAAAAGTCAAAGCCAAAGAGACAAGTGAAAAGAAAATAATCACAAATGCGGAGGTGGTGGTGGTGGTGTCGGCAGCCGGTGGGGAGTATGCAATGTATGTGTGTGCATAGAGAGAGAGAGAGATAAATGAATTCTAACCTTGCAACTCCAAGCAATCAGCCTCCGAGCGATCGGAGAAGGCAACAGCGTAGTTAGGATCAGCGATAGACCTCAGGATGTATTGTTTCTTAGAGGAGGAGTCGGGGACGATGCAGGCTTGAAGCTGAGCGAACTCGTCTCGGCCCCTTCTGACTCGGACAAGAATAGAGGTCTCTTTATTCTTGAAGGAAGAGTGAAGAACCCTCTGAACCCCAGACTTTCCGTTCTTGAAAGGCGACTTGAGGCTGAGGGACTGTGAGTTTGAGGATCCGATCAGGATCTCCTCAACTATGTCGCCGGTTTGGAGCATGTCGGAGGTCCACTCATCTGCTTTAGAGCTGCCCTTCACACACTCGATGGAGAGAACAGTGAAGGATTTTGAGGGAGTTTCAGGAGGCGATGTCCTACCACTATTACTTCGATCCAGGGACATGTTTTGAGCTACTAAAGTACTCTCTTTCTATATATATATAGATGATACTTGAAAGGCCTGGTTCCTAGAACTGGACAGGAGATAAAGGTAGAACCTTCAACCTAGGTAACATCTTTTGTTGACTTTTCTCTATCTTGACCGAGTCATCACCTAGCATACGTATGTACTTATGGAGAAGTTGGTTATAATATAAGAGATACTTCCATAAGTTATGGAGCCAGTTCCCAACTAGGCCGAGAGAGCCTTAAGAATCTATGTGAGAAGCTATGGTAGATAGATTCTGGTTACTGTGTCCGTGGGTGAGAGAGAGAGAGAGAGAGAGAGAGAAGAGACAGGTATTGTCTTGTTTGGTGAAAACAATAAATGAATAAGCGCTGTACTGGTATAGAAATAATTGAATTGAGATGGACACAAAAATTAGAGAGCACAACAAACCGGTAAAATATATATACTTCCTCTTGTTCAAAGTACAAAAATAAAGATCACAACAAACTCTTAAAATAAGTATCGTTTTAGAAAAATACTATTAAGAAAGTTAATAAAATATCTGATATATCCTTATTAATTATATGTTAAAGTATCTTGAAAATATAATCTGTATAATTAAAATGTAAGAGAAATTAAAGGATAATTTTGGAAGTAAATCATAAATATGCATAAAAGTTACAAATAACACTTATTTTGAATAATTAAAATCCCTCTAAAATGACACTTATTTTAAATAGGACAGAGTATTATTTAAATTAGTTATAAAAAATAATAATAATAAAATTGATTGCTTTGATTTTTATTCAAATTCCAGGTTAATCCAATGAACTTAAACCTAACCACAATTAGTGTATAGACTTGTACACACTAACTCGAATCTTAAATTAAATTTTATTTGTTAATTTTGGATAAATTTAAGACATGATTAAAATATCAACTATATGTATATAGGTGGATAATTAGGAGAACATAAAAAATAGACAACTAAGGAAAAATAAGTATTTGCCAAGTACTTATATGTAATTATTATTTATATTTTTCTTATACAGGTTTAAGCTAGGATTGCCAGTATTATCCCAAATATTGATAAGGTAGTTCAATTCAGTAACATATTATAAGACAAAGAGAGTCCTAAGAATCAAATTGCTAGAGCCATTTCTTTTTTGGAGCTGCATCCTTTGCCGTACTTGGAGTTCGCTTTCTGATCTTTTTAGAATCAGAACCAGCAGCAGAGAGTTGTCTTGGCTTCAAAGAAGAAATTCTTCCAGACCTATGATTGGTTGATATTTCTTTAAGAGGACTTACTGATCTAGACTTCACACAACTTGAGAGCTTTGCTGGTGCTGATCCAAGGTCTCTTGCCAAGACAAGATCATTTTTCTGCAGAGGTGTTTCCTACATTTTGAAAGGAAAAAGGAGAGAGAGGGGTTGAAATTAGTTTATTAAAGTAGGAATCTTGATCCTGAAAGCTACAACTTCAAGCCTGGAAAGTGCTCACTCACAGGAATTTTAATAGCATGAGGTCGTTCTTGATTTTTAGGAGAGGTATCCGAATCAGATGAGGAAGGACTAGTAGCACTGTCCATGTCATAAACAATGTTATCCAACAGGGCTGGAAATTTCCAACTCTCCAAGGTAGAAGAAGCAGAAGAGGAAGGTCGCTGAAGTCTGGTAAAATGCACCACCTGCATAGTCAAATTTTATATCATCATAGTAGTTCCTGAGGTTTAACCAATTATTCTCCGATCAAATACAACTAATTCCACGATAACGTTAATTTACATGGCAGGGCAAAATCATTATAACAGAAAGACAACATAATTTGCAGGTTTCAACTTCCTCAATGTGCTACAAATCAGGGATATCTTAACAACCATCAAGCAGTCTGAGTGCCAAATAGGAAAGTCATGCTATAACAAGTTGAAAGTGAGAGAACATGTAATAGGATAGGGATAATGCACGTAAGAACAGCTACTTACCTTTTCTTCTAATATCAGCACGTCCCTTCTAAATTTTGTAATCATCATGTTTTTCCTGCGAATGATGTCTTCCAGCTCCGCAATTCTCTGTCATAAAGAGAGACGTAATAAATCTGTAAGAAAAGTTTAGTTGCATCAGAAGCACAAAACAAACGCAACTTGATTTAACCTTTGATCCAGCCATCTTGCTTGATTGTAGGATAGTTGCCAGCTCCTTTATGGTTGCATCTTTCTCTTCACATTCCCTCTTCAAATTAAGTATGTCTTGGTCTACAGCAAAGGTGTTCATCTGTAAGACATTGATATAAACTTTCACAGGTTAAGACATTACCAGCATTTTAATGATTCTACAATCAATATAGGAAGTATGTGGTTTTCAAGGAAGATAACATAAATATATTCATTTTAAGAACCATTTATGCATCCAAAATAAGCAGAAACATGTCATTTTCCTATGTTCCAAACAGTTTGTTATCGAGATTGCCTATAATTCCTTGTCTATAGCTTGACTAACTCAAGTTCCACCGCTTCCATCAAACTAGTTTAAGACTTGAAAAACAGCAATTCCATATCGACACTCGATATATGGAATCCTCTTGCACCATATTTTAGAATGCTGATGCAAAAGTAAGTCGTGATTAAGCTCTGATCGGGAGAAGGTGCTTAGCCAATTATATGAAAGCAAGCTCACGGGCAAAATCACCACCATTTATGCAATGCATCCAAGCCAAGAATAAACTGTTATGATTTAGGATATTCCAGACTAAAAATAAACTGGCAGTTGAAATGAGAGCTACTGCTCACATAATTGTTTAACAAGATTAAATCCTTGATTGTGGAAACAAGTTAAACTGGTATGATCAGTATATGCGCACGAAATCATATTCAGAGTTACCTGGATATCTTGTGTAGAAGTAACACTTGGAGCCCAATCAGACCAATCAGACAAGCGCCGCTCTTCTTGTTCAATTTCATTACCGAAAGGTAGCTTGTATTGGAGTACCTCATCCCCGGTAGGAACTTTGTTGCCCTAGCAACAATTAAATCAAAGACAGAGTTTAGATTACAAAATCAGTAAATCGAAAACAGTTCTGCTGAATTTGAAAATCTCACTCACTCACTCACCAAAAAACTAGAGGAGAAGAGATGTTGATGCTGATCACAATGCCAACAACCACACTGAGAAAATTGAATCTTGTGGCATCCAAGATCGTCAAGTGTAGCCAATCCTTCACATTTGCTCCTACCATTATTAACCTGCTCACACAAATTGTCCAGCTTCTGCTGCATACTCGATAACACCTCATCCTAAACAGTAATGGCGTATTACAACAAAATCAAACAAACACTTCTTTTCTCTTAATGACAAAGAAAGGAAATTTAGGCGTGAAATGACAAACCCGAAGATTCACAGATTTTCGGAGCTGGGATATAACGCGATTCTTGTTGGATTCAGCTGTGGCCACGGCAATGACAGCAACTAGTAGGAATCTTTGTAAAGGAGTGAAGAGCTCCCAGGCCACGATTTCATCTTTTCTGGAACAAAAGTCTAAACCTTTAAATATGGATTCAGCGGAACTAGATTCCTCCGCATTAACCAGACGCCCCTGCAGAGACACCCAAGCGAAGAGGCGGGAATGCACCGAAGGGATGCGGCGGCTGGGAGTGAAGTGGGTGGAAAGCCGCCGAGAAGACAACGGAAGCGGAAAGAAACTCACCAGCCAAGGCTGTGGTGCAGGGAAAGCGAGGGAAGTGTCGTCGACTTCTTCTTCCATTAGCATTAACTATAAGTGTGTGATTGCGATGAAGATTATAACTTTTGGGAAGACGAAGCACAAAGGAAGAGATCATACGAATGAATGAGTTACCAAAACCTGCTGGATTTCAAATCCCATTTGAGATTTGAGATTTGGGAGGGAAACCCCATCGTCTACCTATTCATTATTTACATAAAAATCAAAAGTCAGTAATATTTTTTTGTTTTGTTTTGTTCTGTTCTGTTTTGTAAGGTACCATTACCATAAGAAAACAAGAAAGTTTTGAATTTTGAACGATAACTGCTTCCGAGTCTTGGAAAAAAAATTCTGACAGTCGGACGGTAAGATGCATAAAATTAAGGTTGTGTGGAGTTTCCATTTCCAACTTAGGTTGTTGTTGACTATTTGTTATGACTGAAATTTTGAAATAACATTCCGTTGATGAAGGTAGTATTAGGAATGGGCCGGATCGCATATATAATCAGACAACAAAATCTGAAATCTGATTATACTCACGAGCCTAAGAAGGATTGGACCAAAATATTCAATTCGGACCAAACTGAAAGGAGTGGTCTTGATTGATTTCTTTTCTTGTGTATCCAAAACTGACCCAAGTCACTCTATTTTCTTGTGTATATTTGTCTATAAACATTGCTTTTGTAATTGACTTATTGAATAGAACTACTAATTTGATATATCAAAAAATTTTATTTTAATTTGAATGTCATTATCGCAACTAAATGTGATATGTACTTCATGTGACTAATATATGTTTAGTATCGTAACAACTCAGCTTTAAAATCTCACTAAAGTAATATTGCTTCCATGATTAAAATAACGACAAAGGATTCCTCACACTCCACGTAACTAGAACTAGGTCACGTCCCCACTATCACAAAAAGCTTGGAAAGGGCAAACGTCATCTACAGGATGCTGAACAGATCCAGATCCGTCTTTTTGTGTCCACCTTCTTGCTAACCACTTCCAAACTTATACCCCAATTACGATAAATCGCGATAACAATCCGAATCTTATTGTAAAACGATGTTTCATCCTTTTTCACACATCCTCTTTTAGAACACAAACTTTATTAAGATGAGAGAGTATCTCACTTTAACAATTGGTACCTCCCACTCAACTTTTCTATGTCCATTACACTCCACAAATGATAATGGAGGATTGGACATTTTGGATAAGATGAGACTCAAACATTAAAGAGGAAAGGGAGCGAGTGACGACAAGTCACATTGACTTCAATTCCCAAGTCCGTGAAAATGGCAGGTCCAATTTATTTTATCAAAACAGTCTGAGACAGAGATCTGATCAGAGAAGACAAAAACTGATGTGGGTTGGTGCTCATTCATTCAGCTTCTAACATTAATACCAGAACTAGCACGAATTGGATGGACCTAATATTAGGATATCATGTATATATTTAAAATAACCTGTCATTAATTAGGCGATAATATACATGTATATCTTTATGTATATCTTTTAGGAGTCATTATCCGAATAGAACACTATCAAAGGATTAATTCTAGGAGTCTAAGCCCCTGTTTGGTTCAGTTTTTGGAAACTTTAAAAGCACTTTTTTCTACAGCAAAAGCTGTTTTCAGAAAAAAAAAATAGTGTTTGGCTTAAACTTCAAAAGCATTTTTCAAATAAAAATAACTTTTTCAAAAGTTAAAATATAGCTTTTTCAAAAGCTAAATTTCGGAGCTTTTTAGAAAAGTCTCATTTACAGCTTTTTCGGGAAGCTGTTTTTTATACGTTTCCGTCACTTACGTTAAAGACGTCTACTCCCCTTACAGCAAAGGCTAAACTAATCGCTTGTTGAAATATTTTGACAAATCTCCAGTTGTATTTGTAGCTTACACTCTAGTTTGATCGATTTAGATCTAGTTCCGACATTGTTTCTTGTTAAACGGTTGTTGCCGATCGGCCATGGTTCCTCCAACACTATCCCAGCGATCTCCGTCGTCGTCGCAACCGTCTGGGTAAGTCTTACTACTATTTAGTTTCTATCAGAATTCTCAATTTAAGCTATGGCGACAATTTTGCAGAAAAGGCGAAGTAGGGGATCTGAAATCGCAGCTTCGACAGCTCGCCGGCAGCCGCGCTCCGGGAGTGGACGATTCGAAACGAGAACTCTTCAAGAAAGTGATCTCCTTCATGACGATTGGGATTGACATCTCATCGGTGTTCGGAGGGATGGTGATGTGCTCGGTGACATCGGATATTGTGCTCAAGAAAATGTGTTACCTTTACGTTGGGAATTACGCCAAAGTGAACCCCGATCTTGCTCTTTTAACTATCAATTTCCTTCAAAGGGATTGCAAGGACGAGGACCCCATGATTCGAGGGCTTGCTTTGAGGAGCTTGTGCTCGTTACGAGTTGCTAATCTCGTGGAGTATTTGGTGGGTCCATTGGGGTCAGGGCTCAAGGATAGTAATAGTTACGTGAGGATGGTGGCTGTTATCGGAGTTCTTAAATTGTATCATATATCTGCTTCTACTTGCATTGATGCAGATTTTCCGCTCACATTAAAGCATTTGATGCTCAATGACAGTGATACGCAGGTAAAGATCAGTTGAAACGGTCGTGTGTTTTCTTATGTATGATTCTAATTCGTTAACAAATGTCCCATTGTCTCTTATGTTAATAGTCCTTTGTTTCTTTTCTTTTTTCTCTTTATGTTTGTTAGGTTGTTGCAAATAGCTTGTGTGCTTTGCAAGAGATTTGGGGTTCGGAAGCTGCCAACTCGGAGGAAGCATCAAGGGAGAAAGAGGCTTTGATTAGCAAACCTGTTATATATTACTGTTTGAACAGGTGGGTTTAGAATGGGCCTGAACTTTTATTAGCAGTAATAATTTAGCTATGGACATTGGACCATCCTAATTCTTCATGAGTTTACAGATTTATTTTTATTTGGCTACAGATGAAGACATCATGTGCAATATGGTTGTTAAGTTGGGCATTTGGAGTCTCAATGCTTCTCTGTTGCTTAATTTTGTTGAAAGTAGTGAACTACGTTTGGCCCAATCCTTCAGTAATTGTTTTTCGGCAATTATGCTGTCATCTGTGAATTGTACAATATTTATTTGGCTATAGTCGAAGATTTCATGTGCAATATGGTTGTTGAATTGGGCATTTTGAGTTATGCGTCTCTGTTACTTAATTTTGTTGAAAGTAGTGATCTTCGATTGTGCCAATCCTTCTGTAATTGTTTTGTGGCAATTATGCTGTCCTCTGTGAATTGTTTAATCTTCAATCTCAGGAACTTGTAAAATTTTTTAATTTAATCAAAGTTGCTTAACCAAAA
>JANZLC010000003.1:31416486-31439317 GCA_026413385.1 Erythroxylum gracilipes
TAGAGGATCACAATAAGGTTGAGATGGGTTAACACAGGATTAGTACATGGTTGGTGGACCAGAGGATCACATCCCTCCACCCAGGTGTATAAGGTTAAGTAGTACTAAGACGTGAAGGTCTTTGTAAAACTACACATCTGGCTCTTAATACACTAGTAATTATTCTCAATTTCCTTATGTTATGGATTACTTTTGTCCAAGACAACTTCACAGCCAAACATATTCTAATTCGTTGGACGATTCCTAAAAGAGACCCAAGACAACCAATAAACAAAGGGACATGGATTGACTGTTCCCGTTTTCTTGTGCCACCCTGTGCCCGCTCCATCTCATTCATCCGTTAATATTTAATAGATGGATGGGATGAAGAGGGAACAGGGTGGCTGTTCTCGTTTTTTTGTGTCACCCTGTGCCCTCTCCATCTTAGGGGAACAGGAGATTTGATTCCTAAGCAAAGACTATTAGATAAGTACACACTACCGTATCAAATAACATAATGATAAATTATGTATAAGTACACACTACCGTATCAAATAACATAATGATAAATTATGTATCTTTTGTATGATAAATACATTTTATTCTTATTTTTTCTTAAACTAGACAAAATATGATATTTTAAAGGTGTATATTGTTCTATTAAACACTAAAAAGAAAGTTAACCGTGTTTTCTATTTTAATTTTTTGTTCTATAACAAGATGAACACAGAAGAATTAAGAAAAATAAGTTTTTATAAATAATTACATCATTTACCACTTTATTTTTCTATCTTAGATTCTTTTTTTAGTCCCTCTTACCACTCGAAATCTATTTCAATTCAATTTTTTGAAAGTGTTTACAAATTAGAGATAATATTAATGGGTGACCAATTATTTAGGAAAGTTTAGATTCCTGCTACGTTAAGAGGATGAGAATTCTCTTATTGTATTGGCTTCTCAAGAGGTTTTAAAGGTTAAAACTCTTAGGTGGAACACTATATTGGTGGGATACTTCATATATAAAAGATTTTGTTTTTCTTTGATTCATAAATGGGCTAAACCTACTTGGAAATAAGCTTGGGTTTAAAATTGCATTGACTAGTGAGAATGACTTCTTCCTCTTCAAGTTCATATGTGAGACAAACATGTAAAAGATACTAGAAATGAGACCTTGACATACTTTGAATAAGTCATTCTTGATCAAAAGATGGAAGCCAGGGATGAGTTTGGAGTGCCATAAAAAACATTCCCCTATAAGTTAACCTTCACAATATCTCTCTTAAATATTGGTCTAGAATTGGTTTGAGTTATTTAGTTAGTTCTTTGAGAAAACATGTTTGTTTGGCATGATTTATTTAGAGGAAGGAATTCAAAGAAAGTTGCAATATTCACTCAGGATAAAGAGGTTATATGAAGATGAAGGCTTGATGGAGTCAATAATCAAGCTATCCCCTTACCTATGCTCTTGTTTAGCTTTGATTAGCCTTATAGGTTCTTTGTTCACCAAAATAGCAAGGGATTTTGTAGTTAAACATTCTTCTATCCATTTCTTGAACAAAGAAGGGTAACATGATTCCTTTAAGATACTAAACATGAAGCTCCAATTGACTGAGTCTTATGCCCTTGCCAAATCTATCTTTATTGTGCAATTCTTCACTTTTGACTTACTATTATA
This sequence comes from Erythroxylum gracilipes, assembly GCA_026413385.1. Lineage (NCBI taxonomy): Eukaryota > Viridiplantae > Streptophyta > Magnoliopsida > Malpighiales > Erythroxylaceae > Erythroxylum > Erythroxylum gracilipes. The sequence continues at coordinate 31,418,141 of JANZLC010000003.1, forward strand.
TCCTTTAAGAATCTCTTGACAAAGAAAAACGTTTGTGCCTATTGTTCTCCCTCCTATAAATGCATTCTAGGCTAGATTTATGATTTTTTTCCATACTCCTCTCCAGTTTACTTACAAGAATTTTGGTAATGGATTTGTAAAGTATACTTCAGCAAGCAATTGCCTGAAATGTTCAAACCTGGATGCATTGGGTTGTTTAGGGACCTAGCTTACAAATGTTTTATTCCATTCTTTTAGTATAGTACCTTTTTTGAAAAACTCCTTAACAACTTCTATAACTTCCTCACCCAATATATCCCAGTTCCTCTGAAAGAATCTCCCATTATAGCCATCTAGACTTGGGGCTTTGTCAGGATTTATGTAACACCCCATGTTAGGGGTTAGAAAATTTAGGGAATTTAATTATGATTTGAAAATTTTGGTATATTTTGGATATTTTGAAATTTTTGGTGAATTTTAGAAATATCCAAATATATATATATATATATAATAGGTGACAAATGGACTAGTACTTAAGTGACAAATGGATCCATTCTTATGTGACAAGTGGATCAATACTTAGGAGACATATGGACTGATTAATTGGTGACATATGGCAGCATCTAAAGTGGATTAGTGGCAGCATCTTGAGTTGGCAAATGTAAGGCATGCCTTAGGACAAATGTTGTGCTGTAAAGTTGACACCTAGCATAGTGATAGTGCAAATTCCAGCAGCAATGCTTCTGCTAATTTCTCTCACCTTTTTGCACGAAATTGCTCCAACTTTCTCCTCTCTAATTTGGTTAAACCCTATCCAAATTGCTGCACCAAAACCAACTTTTTACCTTACACAAAATAGCCAAGAAAACCAGCTGAAAGCTACCTTCATCTTGCTGTCCAAAAGCAACTTGTTTTCATCCTAAGTTGGTGATGAAATTTGCTTGCATGGAGACTTGATTTAATCTAGAGCTTGAGCTGAATTGAAAGCCTAACAATTAAGTGACAATCTGATCTTTATGATATGTTTAGTAGTATAAGAGTTATGCCTGAATTGGAATAACATATGTGAGATATTAGTGAAGAAGTGTGTTGGAATCTTATGAACTGGAAAATTTTCACTGAACACATCTTGGTATTTTGATTATAACTTGATCTATGTATTTCTAAATGAGTTGATTTTTAATTCAAATTAAACAAGAGACATATGTCTACAACTTTTATGAAGAAGCTGAATGTTAATTCTATCTCTAAATATCTCAAAATCTGGCTGGAATTAGAGTTAGGAATTCTGTTACAGTTTAAAAATAGTCTGAACTCTTTTAGATATAACTTTCAGTATACTGACTCAAATTATACAATTTTAGTGTTATTACAAAATAGAAACATAGTGGAACAATTGTCTAGAAGAAAGTGTTACTGAAATACACCATTTTTCATCTCATAAAGATCATGCAAAGTTATCCTGAAAGGGGGGTGTTAAGATGAAAATGCTGCGGTGTGCTGGAATTTGATGATTGGAATGTTCTGAACATGCTTCGGTATTTTAGTTATATTTTGATCTGTAGATATCCAAATGAAATGATTCTTATTTTAAATTGAACTAGAGACATAATTCTACAACTTTTGTGAAGAAGTCAAATTTTAATTCTGTCTCTATGATTTTCAAAATTGACATGAAATTGAGTTGTAGCTTAAGCTGAAGCACTGGCAGGGATAGAAATCATGTCCTGTGGTTATTGAATAAACTGTATTGATGTATGCCGAATTAGACTATGGTGTCTTCACCAAACTGTACGACTATACTGTGTATGACCGCCATAACCCACATTATGTGATTTGTTGTGTTGAGTTGCTTATGATGTTAACGATTTATAAGATTTAATTCTTGCTAGCCTTATGTTATAATATTAAATGTAATAATGAAACATTTGACCAAGTAGGAGAATGTAAGAAATATGACTTAATGTTGTGGCCCAAATTTTTATAAGCCCATATTAAACTTGGTTTAGGGTTTTCTTAGTTTAATAGAATATAAAATCTTAACCGTTAATTTAGTACTTGATGGACATACAATATTTAATTTCAATAAAGAAGTATGTATAAACTAGTCCTCCCTTTACCTTAATTAAGTACAGACAAAACACAAATACAGAAAAAGAAAGTATTTGTGCATTGAGCTTTCCATTAAGCTATCGTACAGAAAGAGAGTCAAAAGAGAGAAACTAATTGGTATGGGGTTTCGGGTTCGGGTTGAGTCGGAGCAGTCTGACTCTCTTAAATTAAAATACTAAAATGATATTATTTTAATTTAAAATTTAAGTAGATTTCAATCCCATCCTATATGTTGCCAATTATATTAAAATTCACCTATAATTTAGGTTTAATTTATTGTCAATTCTATTAAAATGCTCATTTTTCTTGAAATAAAATTGGTTTAAGTTAAAAGTTTTTTTGTTTATCCATTTCTTTAATGTACTTACAATTTAGTATTTAATTAATAAAAGTATCATTCCAACAACATGGGGCAATGGATCTTATCTAACTTTTATGTGAATATTATACCTAATAAGTTATAAATAAATTAATAGAACCAATTAGATCGCCTAAGCGTGATAGCAACTCAAATCGATTTTTTAAATTTAATTCTCAAATTAAGATAATCTAAATATCATGAGAAGGACAAAGATAGAAAGATTTTATAAATGCGTTATGTCATCTCTCCTAATTATGGTTGATAAATCTGTTATCCTATTCCAGTTAATTGAATTTCGAATTAAATTTAAGTCCAATCTCAAATTTTTTAAGTGTTGCTTATAGTTTTTAAAAATAAAAATACATATTTAGTTTAAAATTCGAAACAATTAAATTTCTGATCAAACCCAAATAAGAAGATAGATCTTCGAGTTCGGGTTGGGTCTGACCCTGAAGCCTGCTGACAATATTGACATGGACCTTTCAGAATGATTTAAGATGATGGCTATAAATGATTGATGGAGGTAGTGTAAACTAGAAAAGAACAAAAAGCGTATTTATTATGCACTTTTAGTTTTTCACCACTTTGGTATCTTTTTATCTTACACCATAATCGTAAAAAACCTGCGATGATTCACTTGAATGGTTGTTGTTATGACTTTCAGCTTAGGGAGATTGATTGACTAATCAGTGATTTGGCCGACAGGTCACGTTGATTGAAACTAGCTGAAGGAAATTCTGCCCTGGAATCTGAAATACAAACACTTTGTCAAAGCTATGAAACCGGTGGTGAGGTGAGACTAAAGACATACAATTGCATTTGATCGGATTTTAAATTATTTAAAATAAACAATTTAATTAATTAAAATAAGATTACTTGAATTTTAAATTATTATGAATTAAAAAATAAACTAAACCTATTATGCACTCCCATGCTAAATAAAAGCAAATTCTGATTATTAAATATATTTATCAATACAATATATAAAAACGTGCGAATCTTTTTATTTTTTATATTGGATGAAGAGATTATTTTTAAAAATCATTTTTATTTTTTATTTTATGTATAATGAATTTACTTGTACCAATACGTTGTGGTGCACATGTTTTTACATATATATCTGCGCAACAATCTTAATCCTAGGGTTGTGGCGAAGTTCCCGTACTCTTGGAGACAACTACAGATTTCCAGTTATCAACTCCCTCAGAATTCCTCTCACAACCTACATTAATTGATCGGATATTAATTATATATATAGTGTGACTCGAAAATATCTTCAGTAGTATTTGTATTTATCATACTAGCTCGGGCAAAACCCGACGAGATTCGGTCAACTCGGGAGGTGGATTGAAGGATATGAATCAGTCGACCAGTAGCGAAGGAATTTGGATCGCACCTGGAAGGGGCCATGGGCATAAGCTTGCTGGCCAAGGTCTTCTTTCCTAAACTAATAGCTCTACGTCTCGAGGTAAGAATCCTATCAAATGCTACTACTTTAAGAAGTCAATCGAGTTCAAGGATAAAAGCCAGTTCGACGATGAAACAAATATGATTTTAAGAAGTGGTATAAAAAAATTGCATTTGAACCTCTATTAATATTGACAATTTTAGAATTAAAACTAATCTGTTAATTAATGTGCCGATTCAACTAAATCAATAATGCAACAAATTCTATACCCTAACTAATTATCTACAAGAATCAATATTTATGAAAGAAAACATTGTTGTTGCCCTAATTATTAATTAACGTAAGGCCTTAGCTCGAGCTTCTTCAATTTCTAATGGTTAGTTATAACATATTAATGTCTTTAATTTGGAAGTAAATTAAGCACTTTACATAAAAATCTCGATGACCCTAATAATCTAGGATCTTTTTGTTTGATTTCCTTAATTAATTTATCAGAGAAGTTGAGCCTAACGCTAGAAAGCTATCTTCAAATGGTTCTCATTTTATATACGAGTGTGTGATTTTATAATTTTGAAAAGAAAATAAATATTGTTTAAATAAATTAAAAAAGTGATGATCTTTACAAGTAACATAGACAATTTGCAGATGCCAAACGGACTAAACTAAGGCCTCTTGAGCTTATTAGTCATGGTCAAAGCAATGCCTATCTTTTTGCTTTGCTTTGCATGAGTTGATCATGACAAGTGAGCATCCTAAACCTGGCGACAGTAGTATAGCAATAGTATCAAGAAGGATTCAAGTAAATTAAGATTTTTCAATTACTTCAATTTGAAATTTCACCAATGTATCAAATCATTCATTTCAGCTCAAGATATGAACTGAAAGTCATTTATCTTTTATATTGTAATAAAATAGTTAATTTAATAACTTTATTGAACGATTGGAAAGTTTAAATTTTATAATTTATTTTCCACAGTAAAAACTCAAATTGTTTTTATTTATTTAAGAATTAGCTAATTGTATAGTTAATAACTAATATTTATAAAATAAGAATTTACTAATATCATTAGCTATAATTTTTTTTCCTTTCATTATGGCCTTCTAATTCTAAAAGATAAGGTCAAGTTTAATACTAATCATTCACTCCACAACTTCACGTGGCCTATTCATTTAACACGCTTTCACATTGCAGTCCCTTTTTCTTTTTGTTAATTTTATAATCAGTATATAGTTTAATTTTAGCAATTAAGCACAATTCATAATCAATTAACCCCTGAAATTTTAAAGAAAATTTGTAACTTTTCTCTTCTAGAAAAAGCGAAAGCCTAAATTAATCAGGGGAAGTTAGGACTTGGCATATTAAGGTTCCGACAAACCCCGTAATTTAAGAACTTTTCGTCTACCCATCATGTTCAACTTCCCTTTTCATATGTTGAAACTTCATAAACTACAACTTTAAAATAATTTGAAACTCTTTAATAATTGCAGTTAATTAGTTACTTAAATCAAGGGAAATATATTATCTTCTTCAGATTTGTTTACATAATCAATACATATTTAACTAATCATTCATAACTATAGTGTGTATTGACATTATTCGGAATTAGTGCACACGAGTGACTGCAACATGTATCTCTAATCTTGATCATATCATCAAATGAAATATATATATTTTTCTAAATTTTGAATCCATTAAAATATCAAATATTAACTGCAAAAACATGTAATGAAGTATATAATTAATGGTATAAGTGGACAAGAGAGAATCTCATTCTCCCAAGTAAGATTACAATCTAAACTATAGTGCCGTTCTTCTTCTTCGTGCTCTAAATCAATCTTATTTATGTACGTACACAAAAACGGAGTCTTCGTCCTTCTTGTTTATATGTGGAAAGAGTTAGTTATGTGCAAACTGTGTTTATAACACGTGCGGTTAGAACTAGAACTCCGTGAAGGACATCTTCTTCTGACACTCATAAGACGGCGACGGTGGAATTGACGGCGGAGCTCTCAGATTCTGGAAATACTCCTTAATGTCAACCCACCCAGTGGTTACATTCCCCGTCGTATCCAAGTCGTCTCTCAACGGGATACACGGCGGACGTGAAACCTCAGTCAGTAGCTCCCACTGGACACCCTTGAAGAACACGTGTTCCTTGATCTCGCACGCGCCTCCTTGATATCCCAGCCTCCTGGTCGGGTCCTTCTCTAGCAACCGTTCGATCAAGTCCGTTAAATCGTTCCGTTTGCCCACGAACTCCGGCTGTTTCATCAAAACGTTTCTGAACGTTTCTTTTCGGTTTTTCCCCTTGAACGGGGTCGTACCATACAACATCTCGTAGCTCAATATGCCCAGAGCCCACCAGTCCACAGCGAACTCGTGTCCATCTCCTCTTACAACCTCCGGCGACACGTACTCCTCTGTACCAACAAATGAATTTGACCGTTCTCCGTCGACGAAGCTCTGCTTCCTGCGACCTACCGGGCTAACTCGGGCTGAGTTGGCCTTCTTCAACCCTTTTTTATCATTATTCGGCACCACAGGAAACCAACGGCTCATATTTCTGCGGTTGTGTTTTCTCTGAGCATTGACAGGCTGATGATCATAGCGGCGATGGTTGGAAGACAATACTGTTTTGATTCTCGGCTTTGTTAATGATCTTGAAAGGTCGAAGTCTGTAAGAGTGACGTGACCCGTCTGTTGTACGAGGATGTTCTCGGGCTTCAGGTCTCGGTAAACGATGCCCATGTCATGGAGATGCTCCAAAGCACAAACTATCTCTGCCAAATAGAAACGAACAACGGCGGGGGAGAAAACACGATCAGTTTGACGATGACGGAGGACGTTAAGGTCGCCGCCGGGACAAAAAGGGACAGCCCATGCTAAGAACTCGGAGTTCTCAAAGGAAGATAATAAGTGGGGAAGAAATGGATTGGCATTACAGGCAGCAAGCTTGGCCAAGACTTGGATCTCCCAACGAGCACGACGTTCGGCTTCGAACTTGGTGTTAAGCCTGGATTTTTCGACGACTTTGAGGGCAAAAGGGGTACAAGAAGCAGGATCTCGTGTCTGGTCGTGGGCAAGGAACACCGTGCCCATGGCTCCTTTACCAAGTACCTTAGTGGCTCGTAGGTTGTCCAAGTCTATGTCAGTCAAAACTTGTTGACGTTGTTCTTGTGGTGGCCGCTTCTCCATTTTCCCAAAACAGAGAAGTGAGGGAAGAGAGAGGAATGATAAGTGGAGGAAAATGATGACAGAGGCAGAAGAAGAATGGATCAGAGAGGGTTGTTAGATCGATGGAGCTTAGGGCTTTATAGGTGTTTTTACAATTGTTTCTACTTTTCCTTTTTTTATCTTATTCATCACTCACTCACAACTTGAAGAAGGTAAACATATACATAAATACGGGGTTTTGTTTTCAACTGATGGTGGCATTTACAATAGAATAATAAATAAGATAAAGAATATTTTTAATATAATTAATAAAACAATGTTATTTTAGTTTTGAAATTTATAAATTAAAATAGTATCGTTTAACAATGAACATCAAATTTTTTGTGCTTCTTAATTAGAGTTTAAGCATGATTTTAGAACAGATTGGACCGAAATTACTAATTTAAGATAAGTATTACTATTACATACATAGATAAAGTAACATCTATACTTAGAACAACAGGTTTGTATTAATACGTACTTATAAGCACACGTATGAGTTAATAAAACGATATAATACATACCCAAGCAAAAGACAAAACAGGGAGTGGTTTTACGATTATCACATGGAATGTGGAGTTGAAGGTTGAGGTAAAGTTATATCGCTTACACGAGAAATACGCTTTTGTTTGTTTGTTTGTTGGGTTGTCGTCAGTCTCTTTTTATTTGGTGTACTATATTCTCATTGCACTGGACTCCGTCCTTTTCTTTTTAATATTTAGATAAATTATATTTGTTTCAATTGTTATGCAATTGGCACATGGTTTCTCAATTTGATTCTCTGAGGTTTTCTCTAATGCATTTTGTATTGGCTAATTAATTAAATAAATAAATAATTGGCTTTGTTTGCTAATAAAAAACAATTTTTCAGTAAAATTGCATAAATTCAGGAGAAGTGTTCCTATTTTTGCATTTTATATAATAGTTGGTACGATGACAGGAAAGTTCCTTTCAACTTCGGTCTCCAATAAATCTTATTCTAAGATACCATATATATATGCCATAAACTAATTTTGAAATTAGATTATTACAGCGCAATGCAAGTTTAGGTGCAATTAGTATTAATTCTTCATTGTCATCTATTTGTGTTTGACGAACATAGTTTATTAGTAGGACACTAATTAGATGATTTTTGATAATTTTTAGTGTCCACTTATTAAATAAATATAATTTTATTTATTATTTATAATATTGAGAACTATTAATACTCACCGATTATCGTTTTGGGTTATTTTCCATTTTACTTTCTTTTTCTTTTCCCCTCTTTTTGCAATTGGAGTCGGTCTAAATCTACTGCAATGGACAGATTAGAATTCAATCAATAGATGGTGATGATGGCTGAAAAAAGTCATGATAGGCTATAGAGTATTAGGAAGTAATGATGGTGTGAAAATAATCACAAACGGTGCGAAAAGTGTTTATTTGATAACTAAGATTAATGTATGGTTTATCATTTTTACTTTCACATGACACTGAAAAAAAAAGTGATTTCTTGGGCAATTTTCCATTTTCTCAAGAGAGTTGCCATCGTCTCTAAACATGTGTATTGTATCAAATTTCGAAAACAACAATCAGAAGCAAATTAGTGTTGCTGAATTCTGAAGCCAGATCATTTTCCAGTTGTGTTTTCAATTATTCTAGAATCTAATTTTTAATAACATGTTAGTGATTTGGTTTATGATGTTAGGTCGTACTGGTGCATCAAATCCTTTATCGCTATACCTACCTCAAGTTGTATAATACTTAACTCTTGAATCTAGTCCTTTTGTTTATTAATCAATAAGAGTGAAACTAACCAAAATATTGTAGATCATCAAAACATTACTTATTGCAACTGTTGAGATCCAAAGACATACATAGAAAGGAAGGTGAGGATTAATGAATCAAACAAACAGAGAAAAGGAAAAGAACATATATATAGTTTCTTGTTTGTCTTTTTTAGGTTTTATTTTCAACGCATGCATGCCTAATCCTAGGAAAGTCCTATATTTGATATCCTAAGATACTGTCCTTCCTAGTTTCTGCCCATTATTAATTATTTTTAAGATTAATTCAGTAGGATTCATCATCACAACTACGCAGGAACTGAAAAGAAAATACAAATCGTATATATATATATATGTGCTCATCATAACCTCTCCACCCACTTAGCTACGGATGTCCTTAATTTCATATATATGTTGGATCTAATTGAGATACTTGACATCGAAGCTGTTGGGTCTAATATGTGATGTGGTCAATCTCAAGCACCAAATACGAAGATACTTTTGGCCTACCATTCGTGTTTTCCTAATGCAATATTGCCTTTCGTTTGGTAAGAAATTAGATGGGATCGCGAGATCTTCAAGTATTTTAAATGGCGAGTTCATCTAGCTTCTATCTTCCATTGACCAACCTCTAAGGCCTTCTTCTTTCGTAATTTTTGACATAATTATTGCTCCGTTAGTGTACTTATTAAACTTAGTTAGGTGGGTGATGTCGCCACAAATAGTTTCTAACTGAACATATTTTATATTACTTCTATGATCCTTGACACGAGTTCATGATAATGGTACTTAATGCTTTAGTTCATTTCTAACAAATGGAACTTAACTCATGACTTTCAAGTATGCTTAGTTGGAAAAACTTATCAACTTAATATGTTAATTATAAGCAAACTATATATAAATGTAGACTACTAGCTTATTAACACGTCAAAATATAGAGCGGTAATGAATAAAAAATTATACACTTTTGTGTTTAATTTTCGAAAATTTTAATTATTTATTTAAAAATTGTAAAATAGATTGCTCAATTTAAAATGTTGTTTTTGTTAACATTTTATAGTATCGACATTTACACAAATTAGACAACTCTTTGTTTTTGTCGATATAATCTTTGATCCTCTATTGAGAAATAAATTAGTGATTATATATTCGAAATACAATTATTATTCTTAATAATCAAATATTCTGTATAAGATGTTACTTAATCCTTTTGATTATCAATTTTATGTACCCTGAAAATTACATCACCAAAATATTAATAAAAGGCAACGTTTTAAAAAGAGTTGCTTGACTTTTAAAAATTTACTTATTAATTAATTAAGAGTTTTAAAAATTAGACAGTAAAATAAAAAATATTTTTTTAAAAAACTTTCCAATTCATTATTCCAAAGGTAGGTAAAGAGAGGTAGGAAAATCTACAAAAATTTAATTTAGAATGCTGCCATTTTCTTTGTATTTATCTCTGTTTTAAAACCTGGCCCGGACCGGTCGGTCCGACAGGTCCGACCGGTTCTGTTGAAACCCAAAAATTGGTCATAAATTAGACCAGTGTGAACCGGTCAAAATCGGTTAATTGACTGGTTTTTGACCGGTCGGACCGGTCCGACCACGGGTTCAATTAATTTTAGGTTTTATTATTTTTTAATTTTTTTTTTAATTTTTTAATTTTTTTTAATTTTTTTAATATTATATATAATTAAATATAATTATTGCATAATTATTACGTCATACCGGTTCGATCGGTGGTTGAACCGGTTGAACCAATCAAACCGGTAATCAGTAAAGCCACCAATTCAATGATCGGTCCGATTTTGAGAACATTGGTATTTATGATCATACTCAAACCGGTAATCAGTAAAGCCACCAATTCACTGACTAATCCGATTTTGAGAACATTGGTATTTATGATCGTACTCAAACCGGTAATCAGTAAAGCCACCAATTCACTGACCAATCCGATTTTGAGAACATTGGTATTTATGATCGTACTCAAATTCTTCTTATCAAAGAAAATAAGTAACAGGTTTTCAACATCTCGAGTTTTTGGATGTTCAATATTCTTTACTAATTAAAACAAAAGCTAATGCCTTGGTGCCTAACAGCCTCGGAGTAGCCATAGACATAGAAGTTCTAGCTATTGCATTTCCCCCTAGATTCTTATCGGATGGTTAAAGTTCAGCCAGCAATGTCATGTGACATTGTAGCCCAATTCATGGACATAATTAGGCAGCATCTTTTCGAAAGCTTATGGTTAATTGTTTACTTAAGTTGCTCAGTAGGTAATTAGAGATTAATGGGTCATCTATGTGCTTAAGCATACTTTAGGTTACACAAAATCTCATAATATAGTGTTATTATCTTCAAGTCTTGTGTTCAAAAACATGACAACCCCATTAATAAATTTTAAAAATTCATTGAAAAATGAAAAAACCTTTTGAAGTTCCATAAGTGTATTCCTGTCTGGCATCATTTGGTGGGAGAAAATGTTGTACGCTCCAACTTACTCAAAGTAAAGCAAAGTTATAAACTGCTAATAATAATATTCCTACACCCTTGTCAAAGGTCGAAAGATACATATGTACTTTAAAGGAAAAGCTATGGTTGCTTTCATGATGTCATGTCGGCCATCACAAAGACAAAGTTTAGTGAATTCCACAAAAGGTTTTCGATTGATTAGCCATAAAACAAAGGTTTTGTTGTTGTGTGTAGGATGACAACATAAAACCTTCCTTATTTCATTACCCAAAAACATTTTATTTGATGAAATTACCCTAAAGTTTTCACAATATTCAAATAATTATCTAAATTTTCGATGTTTATAAATTCACCTTTAAAATTTTAATATACTATAAAAACAAGTGTTTATTATTAAATTTATATAAATAAGAGTTTTATTAATATTAATGTTAATTTATAAAATTTTAGTATTTGTTTAAAATTTCATGAAAATTTTGAGAGTTAATATATATATATATATTTAAATTAATATGTTACAAAGTAACAGGCGGTCGAGCACTAGAGAGATAAGTTGGTGGAATCCCGCAGGAAACAAACAATAGACCATGAGCATAGAACCTCAGCTTTTTTGCACGCATGCACACAGCCAAAGCTGCAAACCAAAGGACACGTAAAGACACATATCTCTTTCTCTTTATATACGTTTGTTTGATATCTGATGCTTCAAATAATCTATAGGTATCATTCTATCCATCATATGAAAATTATCAATGTATAATGATTTCTATGGATTCAACTTTCATAATGCTTAACACATTCGGATTAAATATTTCTATAACATATTAAAAAGTGTAAAAATTTTCATTTATTATTTAAAAATTATATTCAATTTCAGTGTACAAAATATATTAATAATTGTGCGTTTAACATCCAATCATCTGTTTCATATTTTAAAATTATATAAAGAAGAAAATATAAATTAATTCCTTTAAATATTAGTATTTACGTGTTTTGTTTTTGGAATCAACAAAATTTATGTGGTCGTATCGAGAGTCCAGGCTTGTTGATGGCTCCAGATGAGGTTGCTTTTCATGATTGATTGATGAACTTTATGCAGAGGCATGGAGGATTGGGGATTGGGGATTGGGTGGTATATTTGGATGCATCCATTTAGCATCTGCAGTCGCACAATGGAGGAGAAGATGATCACTTTGTGCCTGTATTTCCAACTTATGCCAATCCTTCTTTTCTTCTTTAAAATGAACATAATGGACAAATTGAATGATCCAAAGATTTCACGTGTATTATCATTGCCATCGATTGCAAAGATCATCTGCTTTTCTAGAGGTATATACAATGACTTGTATATTGCATTTCTTTTTATAATTAAAAAAAAGAAAATACATTTTGATTTTAGAATTTAATCAAAATTATAATAATAACTAAAATTATAAATAATATTAATTAAATACACAAATTTTAATTAATTAGTTAAAGGGATATCTTTTGTTAATTACTTAATGTTTGTTATTTATTTCAGTAGTCACTTAAATTTTTATTTTATTATATTCTATGTGTCTTTTGACATGAGATAAAACATACGAGTTCTTTTGTTCTATTTACCTAATTTTATCCAATCTCAGACACACATTTAAATATGTAGAACAAGGTTGGAATTGAGTAAGTGGAACAGATGATTTGTTTTGGGATAAATTCCGATTATATTAGTAATATTAACTCTGATTTTCGAAGAAAACATGTTGAAGAAATAAGAAAGGAGATGAGGCGAAAGGGTAATATAATAATGGACACTAAGTGAGGTATTAGTTGTAAGTGAGGTATTAGCTGTAGTATAAGTTAAGGTCATGACATGTTTAAAGCAGGTTCGAAAAATTTGAACTTAATCGAACTTTAGGTCATCCGTGGGTCAAAAAAATTAGGTCTGACTCAAGATTATAAGGATAGAGTCCGGTTTAATCCATTGCCAATCATAAATCGAGGTTTATAAAAGTTGAAATATATACTAGAGATGCACTAGGATATGGAGGGATCTCCATTCCATGTACACTACCTTAAGAACTTGTATTATAACAATTAACAACTGTATAAAAGCACATCAATGAAGTGATGAACCATTAATGCGATTGGCAGTGAGCACAGGAAATGCTTAAATTTTACCTGTAGAAGGGGGCACGAATATCAGCAGATTTATACTGGGGGGAACCAAACAGGATCCTCGAGGAAGTTTACCTGATTTCTGTATTCAAAACGAACAGCAAATGTACCTTAAAAGAATAGCACGCAAATCTTTCTTGAAGATGAGAGCGAGATAAAAAGAGAAGTTACTTTACAGTTCCAACGCATCAAGTGGGGGTTTGAAGACAACTTATATTTTAAATCAAAACCCCGTCACTGCCAATTATAATAAAAGATTTATATCAAATTATATTTTATAAAATAGATTAGAACATGTTTGATATTTTTTAATGCATACTAAGAAATTAATAAATATATATTTAAATTTAAATTAAAAGACTTAAAAGGGAGACATAAGGGCCCGGTCCAGCCCAAACTTAAAGTGGAAACCCACGTGTTGGGAATACAAGAAGCAATTCAACATGTAAAACGACTTGGACCAAACAGATATTCCTTGAATGAAATAACATCTTTTGTAAAATCCACCATATCGAGACCCATTAGTAAAGCAAAAGCCACAGAAAATCACATAGCTTTCCTCAAGTTATACGTGACATAGAATGAAAGGGATCACATTCTTGGTTCATTCCACCTTGAACATAACTTAAAAGCTGCAGAAAATGATACTTCAGAAAATGATAAACCTTATTCCCTTATATGTAAATTCAACCACATCAAAGTCATGGATGTTTGGAATCTATATTGTGTAAGGAGACGCCCCTTTTGCTAATTCGAATTGGGAGAATAATATGGAACTTAGAACATTATCTTGTAATGGATGCATGAAAAGTATTATGGTGCAGGGATTAGAAATACCTCATATATTGCTAGGATTAGAAGTACCTCATATATAGTCCTGTATAGTAAACGATTCGTCAAAGGATCGAGCTCATTGCCTTTTATATGGTTTCTCTGACCTAGAGTCTAAATTAAGCGATAAAAAGATAACAGCTAAAAATTTACGTAGAAGAAGACTACAGACCTCACTCTTTCTCCTTGGCCATCTTCTTCGCTGCAGAACCAAAACGACACCGTCGAAGAGAGGCCAAAACCCTAACTACCGACTGTTCACGCTAGCCGAAACTCTATGGGCTTTGGTTCGTGTTGAAAAACTGGCCCAATTCTAAGTTAAAGAATCATATTCAAAATAATTAATATTTAATTTGAAAGTTATTTGATAAAATAATACAATTAATTGAAATAATTATGACACGATCTTAATTTAAATTTATCTTAAAATTCCGATTGTTTATTCAAAAGGTTAGTCATACGGGTCATATGATTTTAAGATTTAAAAAACATTATTTTCAAAACTAGTTTAAAAGGTAAACCTATAATATTGTTATAAAATTAGTTAAATATTGAACAAAATGTAATAATTTAAAAAATGATTAAAAATATTTTTCTTATTTATTAAAAAAATTAAAATTTAATTACAAAAGAAGGTTTAAATAAAAATGATTTGATGTATAAAAAACTAATTAATTTACTAATTAATTAATAAACGGGTATTAAATAAATTCAATCTGAAAAATTGGTAATGCACGATGAAACCAATTACATAACAAGTTACTTATAATACACAATAATAGTTTAAACAATATATCCCATAATACGTAACATCAGATCTCATCAAATTCGGAATCTGAGTTTAATCAACTTTTGAACAGTGGAGACTAAAATTGGAGCTTGGGACTGAAAATTACAGATCAGCAAATGCGTGGTAATTTTTGGAATCTACGGCAATAAGCCTGAGAGCTGCAACTGCAGCTGCAATGGACAAGAGCCCAAAGCACCAAATGTTGAGCCAATGCCACAACTTCTGCAGACTTGTCAACTCTTTCTTCTTCGCCACCAAATACATGTGGTTTGGAACAACAAACGCGATCGGAAATGTACAGATAGCTCCTGTCAGGCTCATGAAATCTCCAAGAAATGGCAGAACTGCCGGCACCACCGTACTACCCACCACGTACCCTCCTCTTACTGCTACTCTAAACGCCAGGTTTCTGATCGCCAAGGCACTCCCTTTGATCCCATGCTTGGTATCCAAGAACTCGTACACCGGGCTCGCGAATATCTACAACGATTATCGTCAAAATTCATAACTTAAAGACCCCAATAATATTCGTAGCAGAACAGAACCAAGAAAAATGGAAATGATCGAGCCCTTACATGAAAAGAAATTACAGCTTGCAAGAAGGCAGAGACGTTGGCCGTCGTCTTCAACCAAACTGGACCTGAGATGTCACCGAGCAGATAAGCCGACGTCGACGATCCATGACCCCAGTACCCAGCTAGAGTAACGGCAAACAACGGTAGAACCCCCACTGTGAACTGAACGTACAGTGCTTTGATCATATTACCAACAACTGGTTCTCTAATTGTCGCCTGGTAAAGAAAATCATATATGTTTCCGTCTCAAAGATGGGGGAAAAAAAACGAGAGGATGAACTATGCCTCTATGAGCTTAACATATTCATCACCTGTATCTCTGGAATCATTCCAGTATTAAATGGAAAAAACAAATTAGCAATTCCTCCAATCGTCGTAAAGATCTTGCTTGTTGATGTTCCTGGAATGCTATAATCCCTCTCTGCTGCTTTCACACCTATAATCATCGATCCAATTGGTCCAAAACTCAGTAAAAGCAGTGATTCTGGCAAGAAATTTGCATGGAAAACTTATCAACTCACCGTCTTTGATGGAATAAACAACAGCTACAAGAGTGAAAATCATGGTGAGAACTGAAGAAACTCCCAGCCAAACTCGAAGAGCTGACAAATGAGGAACTAATATGGCAAACACAAAGCACACAAATCCAGTAATGGCGATACAGTACGGAAGCTTCAACATATGGTCGTCCCTGAAAAGAGAATATGTAGCCTGAAAAGCAAGAATATTGAATTAGACAGAGCAAACAAAAGTATAAACAAGCTACTCAAAAGTCTCTGTGTTACCTTAAGAGCTGACCCGCCTAAAATCACGCATCCAACATTGAACATGAAAAGAATAATGTACTGTAACGTCCATACGAGCATATAACCTTTCCTACCTGCACCAAAAAGGGTTGCATCAGAAAGCAAATTAAAGAACTCGACATTAGATAAACAGTTAAAAACTCATATATATACCATACAGAAACCCTCCAAGATCTCTGTATCTGATATGCCTCCTTCCTCCAAGTTCGTGGATTTTGGCAATGAGAGTATTTGCATACAGAGAAAAAGCGGTGGCTACGATCAAACCCACCGTTCCACCAATCCAACTTAAAGGAACCATAATGGTCCCAGAATATCCTAGTATATAAGCACAACTGATACTGCTGGTGAGTACAAAGCAGACCTGAACCCATGAATCTGTAGCAGTCACAAGAAAGAAGAAAGGGAATAGCTTCAAACAACTACGGATGGATGAGTGAAAAAGTTAGGGGGGCAGAAAGAAGAACTGCAAAACCAAAACAAACCGGTGCTGATCTGATGGGCAGTCTCAGGAACCTCAACGTCGAAAACTTTTACAGGCCTATTGTTATTATCTACTCCATCATCTCTATCAGTTCCTTCCATGCTCTTACTTTTATGTTCTAACATCTCTCTTTGAGCTTACACCATTAAAGTGAAGCTCTCTAGCTCTTCATTTATATTATATTTATCATTGCCAGTGTTTTACTTTTACCACCTTCGCTACTCTCGCTCTGTGGTCACTCGTCTTTTGACAGGTGAAAATTGTCGAGTAGATGGTAAAATAAGTTGGAAATGTATGCTCATTCTTCAGACACATCGCACGAACAATGAGGACCATCCCTGGCATAGAACAAAAATTTTAAGGAAATTCACCATTCGTAACTTGCTAATCTCTGCCAAGGTGTAGAACTTTCCCTTGTACCAAGTTCATGCTTAAAAAATTTTAAAAAAGGACCACCAGCACTCGAGGGCCAACTTAGCTGAAGAATCGAAGTCTTCAACAACTTAATCAAACATAAATAGATATATTTTCACGTAATTTCGTAAAAAGGAAGTCTTAAGACAGGAATTTTCACACTAATCAATCAACAAGAGGTTTGGTTGCTACAAGAAAATTTGGTTTCAGCAACTAAATTCTAATTATATACATTTTGTAACTAAAAATTATTTGGTTGCAATATATAAGTTAAGTATATTTTTTACCAACCAATCAATACTTGGTGGTTATAGATGGTCACTAAAATTTACAATTCACAGATAATAATATAACGACCAAACTTAAAAATTTTAGCGACAACTTTAATGGTCGCTATAGAAAATTATTAATAACAACCAAATTAACAACCAACTATTGAGTGATCCCTACAAGTATTTCAAATTTTCTATTAACAACCAATAAATTTGGTTGTTAAATTTACATGACTTCTTTACAATAACCACATTATATGATTGCCAAAGAAGTATTTATAGCAACAAAATAATTTGTTGCTAAGTATTTTAGAAAAGATGAAAAGAGTTCTTTAGATTTGGTCCATATAGTTTATATATTTATATTATATATCTATATAAATAATATTTGGATATAGATATATTTAATTTGTACCTAATTAATTACGTACTTATTTTTAATTGTTTAAGTTTTTAAATTTTTATATAGGTAATATTTATATAGATATATAAATATTATTTATATATCTATATATAAATAATATTTGGATATAGATATAATTAAATAATATGTTACTTGTACTTTACCTATATAAAAATTTAAAAACTTATAAGTGGATATCGTTCCCACGAAGAATTTTTAATGGTAAAAGTTAGCGAGTTCAAACAGGACAAATAACGAAAGTAAAGAGGAAGGGGGGTTTGGTCACAACAATATTAGAAATTCAATAGAAAAATCACAAATCGAAAGCAGTAATTAAATCTAAAAAATCAATGGGAAAATACCTTGGTTTCGGGTCACCGATGTTATCATGCTATTATAGATCCTCGACATAAAATTACAATCATTAATAAACATTCATTAGGGGAAGTTTCTCTTAAGTGTAATGACTAAAAACATGTATCCTAGAATTCTTATTAAACAATAACCTAGATATGATCATAGATGTAATTAAATAATAGCATTAAGAATCAAGAACCAATGAGCAAGTGAAATACATGTAGGACATGCAATCAATCAAGCGAATGTCTTCTTAGAATTTCCAACACTAACGTACAGAAGTTAATCCTAAATGCCACTTGTGATTATCAAAACTGAACGTCATATTCCGTTAATCTAGTGGTTGAACCAATTAATCTCTAGTTTTGTACTAAGAAACCAACGAATTCAATTAGAAAGAATAGATCCGAAGATATCCAATTTTCATTAACAACGTAAAATTTATTCAAAACATCTCACCATAATAACATATAACATGGATCCCTTCAACCAAGAAAAAAGATTTAGCTACTCATAATAGAATTGAAAACAAAAGAAATAACAAAGCTTAAGGTCTTCATCCCTGGTCCTTTACTAAAACATACGAAAATACTAAAGGAAGAAGTGCAGAAAATGTAAAAAGCTGGAAAAGAAAACTGCAGAAAATGAAATCTATCCTAAACTTAGTCTAATGCTTGCGTGAATCACCCCCTTTATCTTTTATGCTTACCTTTTCCCTTATCTTTCCTTGATTCTCTCCAGATAATGCACTCTTTTATTTCCGGTAGGTAATCCCCTTGAAAGATGGCAAGATAATCTTTAAAGATTGAGATAAGTTCGAAGGTGACTTTTGAAATCTGATCTGCAGATTTATTTCATCCTTAGGAGTGCCCACGCTTAATCACTGAATTGCTGCCAATTTGAGAATTTTGGATTTTCTTCATTCTTTTGCATCTTTTTGATTCCATTTCATCTCTAAAATTTTGAAAACCATCTATAAACAATTATAAGATAATTCCCATAATTTTGGATAATAATTTTAACACATTAACTGTTATCATATATTATATATATCTTTATTTAGTTTTGTCATTTTAATTGGACATATAGGACATGTTGATATTGGAATTATTATATGGCTGGAAACATGAATAAATTGGATGGATTCGTATTTGGGATGTTGCTGTTGCAGAAAATATTAAGTTGTTGAAGTAGTGGTGTTGTCGTGGAACTCCATTTAATTTTATAGATTATGCATATCTCCTAATTAACTTAGAAGTCTATCAAAGGTACGATGACTAAATCAAGTGGGAGTGTGTGTGCAATTAAGAGATGGTGCTTTCTACGGTGTTGTGTGTGTGGAGCAAATTGATTGGTGAATTAACATAGTGGGTGTATTGGTTTTAATGTGGGATCACATGTACAAAGATAATAATTTTCCAGCTGTGCAAGTTCTATTGGTGGAACCAGGTTTTAGGTTAATAAAAAATTAATTTATGAGTGTTCTTTGGTGGTGTCCTGTTTCACGGTTTTTGGGGTTGCGCAGATGTGGTTTTGAGAAGCCAAGTATTGTGTTATTTGATGATTGATTTGAGTGGCTTTAGTGTGTGCGTGAATCATTGATTTATTGGAGGTTTCATATGTCTCTGAAATAAATTTTACTGTGCTGCGCCATCGTTCTTTTGGTGCTGAATTTCTGCAGTTTGCGTTAATCACCTGTGGGCAGTGGACTATGTAATTTTCTTGGAACCTTTGGGCAGTATGGGCAGCAGTGTGATTTGTTCTACGAAGGAATTAACTATGGAGAAAGTTTCTAGCCGAGTTATTTGGAGAACAAAAATTTATAGGGAAGTCTTCTTTGTCTCAAGTATTTTTGTTATTTAATTTTCAATTGATCAAATACTTGAGTTCTTTTATTTATTATTGTTTTGAGTGAAAGTAGTTAGACAAATCCTCTGTCGAGATTAGTACGAGGCGGTCGTACTATTGGGTGTGAAATTCTTTCATGGGAAGTGAGATTGAGAGATAGTGTCAAGGGTTGAGTGGTGCCGGCTTAGTAAAGCCTTGGGTAAAACTATTGTACCTCGGTGAAAGTTATTAAGCTAGTTGAGGGCCCTGCAAACGTAGGTAAGGTGTGCCGAACTGCGTTACCGAATTTCTGGTATTTTTATTATTTCAGTTTGCTTGTTTATATTTTGTTGGTGCCAAATAAGTTTGCGGAAAGTTTGCGAAATAATTAACCCCCTTCAGTTTTTCAATTGGTATCAGAGCGAGGTCACCGATTCAAAACTTGGTAGTAAGTTGATGCAGATCCTAGTTTCGCGAACATGGCCATAAGAGAAGGAGCATTGATTATCAGGCCACCGCTATTGGAAGGTTCTAATTATCTTTCATGGAAATCACGGATGAAAGTCTTCATCCAAGCTCAAGGCACGAGAGCTTGGCATTCGGTAGTATATGGGTGGATGCATCTGATGATCATTGATGATAAAGGAGAGGCAGTTCAGAAAGATCCATATGAATTGATAAGAGTCAAAGAAGAAAGTGCACTAGGAAATTCACAAGCAATGCATGCGATATTCAGTACTGTTGATGAGGGACGCTTCTCAATGATTTCAGCCTGTGAATCGACTAAAGAAGCATGAGATATGTTGCAGACTATTCATGAAGGGTCTAAATTTATGATAGCGTCAAAACTACAGATGTTACCTATGCAATTTGAAGAGCTGAAGATGGATGAGAATGAGACTATTGGAGATTTTCATGAAAGATTGAGAGATATAGCCAATCAAGC
>JANZLC010000003.1:31448337-31463699 GCA_026413385.1 Erythroxylum gracilipes
ACAAATAAATATACATAAATAGAAATATAAAAAGTAATAAAGCAAATAATATAATAAATATAAAATAAGGTAAAGAATAAAATAAAGAATAAAATAAATAAATCAATACACAAACAAAAAATATATCCGTAAATAAATACATAAAACAAGTCATTACAAGAAAATATTTAGGATAAATAATTAGGAAAGAAGTAGTACATATTAAATATTTAAGCTAAATATACGACATAAGACTCGAAGGAAAATGTTTAAAAGACGTATGAGAATGCAAATGACCTCTTTATGTGATAACATTTATCCTTATACTATTACGTTAAAGTTTTCTATTGAGAGTCATGTCCTCGATAAGTTCCAGCAAAGTCATATCATTCCTGATCACTTCTTTCAAACTATTCTTAAGCTTTCATTTTTTCTCTTACAGTCTTTAAGCACAATCGTTTCATTGGAGCGTCAAGGTGCTTCATCTTAACATATTCAAACAACTTAAGTCTTGTCTCTCTTAATTTTTTATTAATTTTAATCACTTTTAATTTATCTCTTATTATTATATTTATGACCTTATCTCTTCTATTAGGGTTGCTCACCTAATAGAACATTCTCGTCTCAGCCGCCATTAACTTATAATTATGTACTTATTTGATGGATCAACAGACTGCCCAATCGATCATAGTCGTCCTAACCACTAAATCGTCAAATTGCTTCTTTCCGTAGACTATTCAAAGTGCTTCTTGACCGCAAAGTTAAAGCCTTTTTGTTTTTCTTTGAAAAGATTAACAATACGTAGTCAATGACGTATTGTTAATCTTATTGATTTGCATTATTTTAAATTGATATTCTAGCCCCTTTTTTTTTCTTTTTCTTTGAAAAAAAAAGTAAAAGTCTTTATGTTTGATATGAGAATTGCTTTACAAGGACACGTAATCAATGACCTATTATTAATCTTATTGATTTGCATTATTCTAAATTGATATTAAAATATAAAATATTGAGTAATATATTTTGAATTTCTTTTCCTAGTTTATTTATTTAAAATTTTAAAATTTTGGACTATTTTAAAATTTTATGTTATTTAAAATATTTTAAAATAATTCTTGTGACTTACTGAAATATTATAACAACAATTTAGTAAAAGTCCTGCTAATATGCACAATCTGGGAAGGTTTAGAAGTTCGCAACTTTATTCTTAACCAGTAGAACGGTTATTATCGATAGACCAAGAAAACACACACACACATATTAAATTAATAAAGTGAAAATAATTAAAAATAAAATAAAAATAGTCAGGAAAGATAATAATAAATATAAATATAAATAAACATGTATAAATAAATATAAATAAATATAAATATAAAAAGTAATAAAGCAAATAATACAATAAATATAAAATAAGGTAAAGAATAAAATAAATAAATAAATACGCAAGCAAGGAAAGATACAAGTAAATAAATACATTAAACAGTCCTTACAAGAAAATATTTAGGATAAATAATTAGGAAGGAAGTACTACATATTAAAATTTTAGGCTAAATACACGACATAAGACTCGAAGGAAAATATTTAAAAGACGTATGAGAAAGCGAAGGACCTCTTTATGTGATAACATTTACCCTTATCCTATTACGTCAAAGTTTTCTATTGAGAGTCATATCTTCGATAAGTTTCAGTAGAGTCATATCATTCCTGATCACCTCCTTCAAGCTGTTTTAAGGCTTCCATTTTTCCTCTTACAGTCTCTAAGTATGATCGTCTCATTGGAGCGTCAAGCTGCCTCATTTTAACATATTCGAACCACTTAAGTCCTGTCTCTCTTAATTTTTCATTAATATTAGTCACTTTTAATTTGTCTCTTACTATTATATTTCTGACCTTATGATGTGAACAAGAGTAAAGATCACCACGAAGATGGCGTGCGTGACGGGGGTGAGATTGTCATTTCAGTTGGACCTATATTCAGAGCTAGGACCGAGAGACTCAAGGAGGCTCTTTATGCGCATGTGGGCCAATTTATGGAGAGGATAGAGAGCACCAAGTCTATTGGAGGAGAGCTATCTGAATCACAACCTAAATTGATTCATTTATCTCAAATCTTTGGATTGGACTCATTTGGGACTTAAAGATCATTGTATTGGGCTGCGTATCATCACTTAAGCCCAAGAGGAGAGACACGCCTATGATCAGACTTGGGAGCTCGTTGGACCAGGCCTAGGCGTGTTTTTTGTTATTCTATTTTGGACTTGTTTTAAGTTATGTTTATTTTGGGCTTCCATGTATTATTTAGCCCAAGTCTTTCATTATTTGACCTAGGTATAAATACCCTCTTTAGGATTAGAGAAAGACAACTTTAAATCAGATTATTTTCTCGTGTGCTGCCGACCATATTGAGAGGAGAAACCCCTCTTATTCTTTTCAACTTAAGAATTAAACATCACTTATCAACTGAATCAGATTGTAGCGTGATTTTGATCCTAAACAACTTTTTTGGTTTAATCTTTCCCGTTATCTAGGTTGCTCGAGACAAGTTTTTTGTGAGGTCTAGAGGGTAAATTTGAAACCATGCGTATCAAATTTAATTTTAGTTAATTCGAATCTATTCTCTTCTTCTTTCCTTGAATCCGAACTTTTTCAATATTTCAATTTCATGTGTGCGCGTTAGTTGGTATCAGAGCATTGGTGTGGAGTAGAATTCTTATTCAACTCTATTGGAATTCAAGAAACCACTGCCCATCACCATCCAATTATCGTTGGTTCATCAATTCAGGTGTGAATTCACTTTTGGCCTAGGTTTCAATCTTTCTTCTGGTTCTTATTTTGGCTAGAGTTTTCAATTATTCTTCTTGGTTTTTTTGTTGAAACTTTCAGCCTATATTTAAAAAAAAAGTCTGAAAAATCCGAAAAAAGTTAGAAAAAAGTCCTGAAAGAATTAAAAAAACTGAAAAATGGTTTTAAAAAGTTTGAAAAAAAAGAAGTTTGAAAAAATTCAGAAAAAGTATAGAAACACCATTTTTTTGTTTTTTTTTTTGTTTCATCATACTCGTACTTGCTAGTTGGTTCGAAATTTTTACACTATTTTGATTCTTTTGATCAGTTGAGAATGGGTTCCAAGTGGTGATTTGAATTTAAGAGGGGATTGAGTGGTAAAAGGCAAGAGTGTGTGAGCTTATTTGAGGGAGTCATTGCCGTCACTTAAACACGAGGGGAGTGACATCATTTGAGTGAAACACGTGAGGGAGTGTGAGAGGTTGTTTATTACTAATCCTGTTTTGCAGGTATATGATATTATCTACAATGTCACAGGGAGGTAGTAATGATGACAACGAACGGGAAGATGCAAATATTGCTTTCACTTTGAGAGTCATGCAGTAATAATTTGAGAGGTTCAATCTAGCCTTAACTGAGATTAAGGGACAAATGAATGAGCTCAGACAAGGGAGACGCGAGGAACCTTAGGGGAGGCGTGCAAGTGTACGCCAGTAGCAACCACGACCTCGTAGACCACTACCTCGGTATGAGCTAGAGGAGGATGACTTTGAGGAGGAGGAGGAGTTTGAGGTACGCAGACCTAGGAGAGCTTAAAGAGTTAAGCCATTTAACAGGAGAGATGGAGACCTTAAATCCATCAAGATGCAGATCCTAGCCTTCAAGGGAAGGAATGATGCAGAGGCTTACCTGGAGTGGGAAACGAAGGTGGACTTGGTTTTTGAGTGTCACAATTTTTTGGAAGATAAAAAGGTAAAGCTAGCCTCTATTGAATTTACAAATTATGCACTAATATGGTGGGATTAGTTGTTGACATCCAGGAGGTGAAATAGAGAGATGTCAATTACTACTTGGGACGATACGAAGGCATGCATGATGAAGCAGTTTGTGCTTTCTTACTATTATAAGGAGATGTATCAGAAACTTCAGAGACTCACTCAAGGGTCTAAATCAATGGAGTATCCAAGCCAATATAGAGGAGGACTCGGAGGCAACTATGACACGATTCTTGAGTGGTTTGAACAGGGAGATAGCTAATGTGGTATAATTGCAACACTATATAGAGATTGAGGACATGGTGAGCAGGGTCATAAAGGTAGAAAAGAAAATCAAAGCTAGAGTGGCAGCAAGGAGTGGGGCAAATTCTAACCAATTATGGAGTTCAAAATGGCCCAAGAGAGAGGAGAAGTCGCAAGACAAAGGATTAAACTTCAAAGAGACACCCAAAAGGTCGAATGTAGGGTTTAACCTTAAAGGTACAACTAACACCCAAGCTTCTTCTAGTAAGCATTCTAGCATTAAATGTTTTAGGTGTTTGGGATCTGTTCATATTGCTTCACAATGCCCAAATAGAAAGGTTATGCTTTTGAGGGATGATAGGGGAATTGAGTCCCAGGAGAGTGACGGAGAAGAAATGCCAGAGCTTGAGGATTACAGTGATGTGGAGGTAGAGGAACCTGTCCAAGTCAAAGCCTTTATGGCTAGGCATGCTCTCATGTGCAGGAGAAGGTAGAAGTAGATGAGCAGAGAGAAAACATCTTCCATACACGTTTCTTAATCAATAGTAAGATGTGTAGTATGATAATTGATGGAGGGAGCTGTACAAATATGGCTAGTACAATTTTGGTGGAGAAGTTGGGGTTACCTATTATTAAACATCCTAGCCCATACAAGCTATAAAAGCTCAATGAATGTGGAGAAGTAAGGGGACACAAGCAAGTGAAGGTTGCATTCTCCATTGAGAGGTATTCTGATGAGGTTTTGTGTGATGTAGTACCAATGCAGGCGGGTCACATATTGTTGGGGAGGCCTTGGCAATATGATAGGTGTGTGATCCATGATGGCTACAAGAATAGGTACTCATTCAAGATGGGAGATCAAACCTTCGTTTTGGTACCTCTAAAACCAAAGGAGGTTCATGAGGATCAAATGAGGCTTGCAAAAGCCATGGAAGAACAAAAACAAAGGGAAGTCGAGAGTTTGAAAAAAAGAAAAGGAAAAGAAGCCATTCAAAAAAAATAAAGGCCCAATTGAGAGAGATTGCACTAGTGAGAAAAAAATAGAGGGAAGTGCAATAAAAAAAAGAGAGTTGAGTGAAAAGAAGAGTGAAAGAAAAAAGAGTACCTTCTTTACAAAATCAAGAGATTTGAGACAAGTGTTGTATACACCTAAGCCTTTAATTTTGCCTAACTATAGAGAAATTCTTTATAATGAGGCTGACCTTGACTCTTCTGTACCTAGTGTTATTAAATCTGTTTTGCAGGAATACTCAAATGTCTTTCCAGATGAGATGCCCTAAGGACTTCCACCTTTGAGAGATATTGAACACCAAATATATTTTATGCCAGGAGCTCAAATTCCAAAATCTTGAGGAGACAATGGAGCTTCAAAAGTAAGTGGAGGAACTTTTAGAGAGAGGGCACATGAGAGAAAGCTTAAGCCCATGCGCAGTTCTAGTATTATTAGTGCTAAAGAAAGATGGGACTTGGCGCATGTGTGTAGATTGCAGGGCAGTGAATAAGATAACAGTAAAGTATCGCCACCCAATTCTTAGATTAGAGGATATGCTTGATGAATTACATAGTGCTTGTTTATTTACAAAGATTGACCTTATGAGTGGCTATCATCAAATTAGGATGAAAGTAAGAGATGAATGGAAAACACCCTTTAAACTAAATATGGGTTATATGAATGGTTGGTCATGCCTTTTGGTTTGACAGATGCACCTAGCACTTTCATGAGATTGATGAACCATGTTTTGCGTGAATTTATTGGCAAGTTTGTGGTTGTATATTTTGATGATATTCTGATTTATAGCAAAAGCCCTGATGAACATGTTTTACATCTTAAATCTGTACTAGAGGCATTTAGGTGTGAAAAACTTTATGCTAAACTTAAAAAGTGTTCTTTTTGTATGGATAAAGTTGTATTTCTTGGCTTTGTTATTTCTGCCTATGGTGTTCATGTTGATGAGGAGAAGGTTAAGGCTATCAAAGATTGGCCTACTCCTAACTTTGTTGGTGATATGCATAGTTTTCATGATTTGGCTAGTTTTTATAGGCGATTTATGAAAGATTTTAGCACCATTGCTGCGCCATTAACTGAAATCATTAAAAAAGATGTTGGTTTTAAATGGAGTGAAGCATAAGAACTTGCATTTAATGCTTTGAAAGATAAGCCATATTCTGCACCAGTTTTCAGTTTGTCTAACTTCAATGAAGCTTTTAAGATTGAATGTGATGCCTCCGGGATAGGTATTAGTGTTATTTTGATGCAAGGTAGGCGTCCGATTGCATACTTCAGTGAGAAGCTTTATGGGACACAACTGAATTATTCCACTTATGACAAGGAACTATATGCCTTGGTGAGAGCATTGGAAACTTGGCAACACTATCTATGACCTAAGGAGTTTGTGGTTCATTCCGACCATGGATCACTCAAGCATTTGAAGGGCCAAGGTAAGTTGAATAAGAGACATGCGAAATGGATAGAGTTCATTGAAACTTTTCCATATATGATCAAGTACAAGCAAGGTAAGGAAAATGTAATGGATGATGCACTATCAAAAAGGTACACTCTAATCAATACTTTGAGTTCTAAAATGCCTGGATTTGAGTTATTAAAGATTTGTAAGTTTCGGATTATTATTTTGAGAATGTTAATGGTGTGTGTGAGCATGCTACATTTCAAAAGTTTTATAGGTATGATGGGTACTTGTTTAGGGAGAATAAGCTTTGTCTGCCTATTTGCTCTATGCGTGAAATACTTGTGCGTGAATCACATTGTGGAGGATTGATTGGTCACTTTGGGGTGCAAAAGACATATGACATACTTTGTAAACACTTTGCCTGTGCCTAAGCATCCTTGGACTGACATATCTATGGACTTTGTATTGGGACTGCCTAGGATAAAAAACGGTAGGGATAACATATTTGTGGTAGTTGATAGGTTTAGTAAAATTACATACTTTATTGCATGTCATAAAACTAATGATGCCACTTATATTGTTGATTTGTTCTTTAGAGATGTTGTGCATTTGTATAGTGTTCCAAAATCATTGTTTCAGACCGTGATGTAAAGTTCTTGAGTCACTTTTGGCATGTTCTTTGGAGAAAGTTAGGAACTAAGTTTTTTTTTTCTACTACCTGTCATCCTCAAACAGGCTAAACTGAAGTGGTCAATAGAACTTTAGGATCTCTTTTGCGTGCTATTATAGGAAAAAATCTTTAAACTTGGGAACAATGAATTTGCATATAATAGGAGCATTCATTCTACTACTGGTTATTCACTATTTGAGATAGTTTATGGATTTAACCCTTTGACACCTTTGGATTTGTGTCCTTTGCCATTACATGAGTTATCTAGCAGGGATGGACAACACAAGGCCGAATTGGTAAAGAGCATTCATGAGAAAGCAAGGCAGCAAATAGAGAAGCGGAGTGAAGCAAATGCGCATGGGGCTAATCAAGGGCGCAAATTGTTGAGGTTTGTGCCTGGAGATTGGGTTTGGGTGCATTTTAAGAAGGAGAGGTTTCCTAAGCAAAGGAAATCCAAATTGGATCTTAGAGGCAACGGGCCATTCCAAGTACTTGAGAGAATTAATGATAATGCCTACAGGATTGATTTGTCAGATGAGTATCAAGCATCCGCTACTTTTCATGTTGTTGATCTCTCTCCCTTTAATAATGTAGGGTCTGATTCGAGGACGAATCGTTTTGAGGAGGGGGGGGGGGGGGTGATACAACTAGCCTTCGCAATAGAGTTCCACACCTTACATATCAACCTGACATACTACACATGCTAAGTAATACAATTACAACGCAATAAGCTTCAAGGCTTAAAAAAACAATGCAAGATTTTGTTCAAGCCCAAATCACAAGTCAAGTACATGAAGATGCCGAAACATCTATGGAGGAACACCAAGGCATGCCCAAGCTTGTGACTTTGTTAGAGGAGGTGCTGGAAGAGGCTAGTACTTAGCCATTTTGGGAAACAAGCTCAAGTCGTGTTTGAGGCTCATTTTTTTGGCTTATTATTTATTATCTCTTATTTTAGGCTTAGGGACTTGTTTATGGGTTGTTCTTTTAACTAGTAACATGTGCTTTTTTTGTTTGGGCTATTTTAAGACTTATCTGTTTTAATATGTTTAGCCAATTCCTAAAAGGACTTGGATCAGATTATGTTCAATGGGCTAGATACTCCTGGATTTGTTAGGATTAGCCTAGTTTTCATTAAATGGGCTTGTAAACCCATTCCTATTAGGGTTAGGACTTGGTCAAGGGTATTTATACCTTATTATAACCTTATAACCCTAGATTTGGATGATCAATAAAATTTCAGAATTAAGTTCTTCAAGTGAGGCGTGAATGTCTTCATGGTTATTTTAAGAAATTGATTTGCATCAATAAGTAAGTACTTGCAACGTAAATTGATTTCTGATTTATTTGGGATTGGATCTCAAACTTATGATATGGGGTTTGATTTAACATGTTCTTAGAATGGAAAGGCTAGGGTTTTGATTCAATAGGATTAGGAGGTTTCAAGAACCTTATTTTCTTGGGGTTTCCGTATCAGTTGTAGCTCTGGTTACAGTTGATCTGCAATGAATGAGATAAAAATATATCAAAGATTAACATCATTCCATCCATTCAAAAGATAATACCTTTTCGTTATATGTTGAAAATGCTTCTGTAAATCATGTTTGTCAAGTGAACAAAATTTCATTGCAAAATACTCATGACAGATCTGCTTATTTATAAGTTGAAAGTCACTAATGAAATACTTATGAATTATTCCGAGAAGAGCTCTGGCTGTAGTGACTTGGATATACAGAAGTCTTTGATAGTCGTCAATACTTTACCACCATTCTCGCAAAGTATTAGTGAAATGAGAAGTAAACTCAGACAAAATATCCTGTAAAGGATTATTTGATTGAGTTATTTGAAGATCTATCTATGCACTAAATTCATGCAAGCGATCTCTCCATTTCTTTGGGGGAAGATCGTCACCAAGGTCCTGAAGTAGGCTTGGTCTGTACAACTGGTTGAGCTGGTGCTGCTTGTGATGCTAGTGCATGTCTGAAAGGTTCAATACCTGTAGATTTTGCTTCACTTATATCTGGTTCAGCTTCAGTAGCTTCAAGCATAGTCATCAGAACTTGTGCTAAGTCTTATAGATCAGCTAGTTAAGCTGAGGAATCAGAAGATGGTTTAGAGATCTGTTCAGCTGATGACTCAGAAATTGTTGTAGAGACTTTATATATTAGGATAAAGGCTTTAGAACAAGCTTTTGAATTATCTGACTGGGCAGAGGAATCTTCTGCAGCAGGTGTAGGTGTAAGAGTTGCTATGAACTCTATCAGAGGCGCTTTATCCTTCCCAATAGAGGTGGAAGGTTGAGACTTCGGTAGAGAAGCGAGAGGTGTATGAACCTGTAACGATTTACTCCACTGGTTAACTGGTTCAGGTTTAGTATATGAAGGTGATGGCTCAGGAACTTGTTCAGGCTTTGGCTTGAGTTTGATTTTTTAGGTTTTGCTTGAGCTGCCTGAGGATGGATATACTGTCTGATCAAAGGATAGATGAACTTGAAGACCTTTGAATAAATAGCTTCTTCTGGGTACGTCTGATATAGAGGAGGAGTGTGTAGTGGTTGTACATGTGGAAATACTGAAGAGGATGAGCTATATACAGTCTTAAACTGTGCAGATTGCATATCAACTCCCATACGTTGCATAATTCCTTGTATCTTCTTGAGTTCTCTAGTTTTGACATTGAAGTCAAGTCCAAAATACTGCGTAGCAATGTAATGTCGAAGATCAGCATCAAGTTATTGGATCTGAGCTTTGTATGACTGGTATAGTTGTTGGATCTACTTAGAGACGATGTCAACTTTATTTTGAGTAGCATGAATATGTTGATTGAGTCCATATAACTTGGAATCGATTCTTCTAAGGATTTTGTTTTGAGCTACTGCATTTGATGTTTGCTAGTTAAGAACTTCATCAGAAGGATTCGAGACAACTGTTCCTTGTGAAGTGATTTCTGTGGCTCGAATATAAGGGCTAGAGATAACCCTAGTTGTTTCATCTGTACTCCTGTGTAGAGAAGGAAACTCTTTTTCTTATGGCTTAACCATCATACAAGGTATAGGAGTAGCAGTAATGACAGGAATTGTTGGCTTAGGCTGACAGGTAGAAGATTTCAGCATCTCACAAAGAGATCTAGATCTGGATCTTTCTGTAGATAGACCACTAGATTTTCTGGAATCATTTGGATCTGAATCATCCTTGTGTGGATGATACTGTTGAGAAGGCATACAACGAGTTTTAGACTTTTTTACCTCTTTCGTTGTCTGACATACCGTTCATCATCATCATCACTATTTAACTCAGGATTGAGACAGACTTCACAGTCAAGTTCGCACATAGATGGGTCAACATTCCATACAAAAGTGTTCACGATGATGACTTACATAAACTTGATCTCCATTAGATTTAAAATAATAGATAGGAGGGCTAGATTTACCTTCTGTATGAGAAAATACGCGTTGAATAAGAAATATAGGACCAGATGTAGAAGGTCTAAATGGATCTTCGTTGGGCCTTGCATAGATGGATTTCACCATTCCATCTTTTAATGTCTTTAAAATCGGAAGAGTGGTTGTATGAAAAGAGTGTTGATGAGGCACACAGAACAACTTCTGGTAATTGGTAATCCATTCAGTAGGCATCATCTTTTTAAGTTCTATAGCTAATAATTGTTTCAAGATCTAGATGATAATAGTCTGATTATTGGAACGATTAACAATCATATAAAGAGCATCTAAAGTAGAATTTAAAAAGTTGAGGATCTTATGGTTTGCCTGTTGGAAAACCAGTTGATCAAACAAGAGGCTTACAGTGTAAGATGTAGATGGCAAAGTTTAGGGTATACAGGTTTTGCACTAGGAGATTGACGGAGATGGGCACACTTATACTATTCCCTTGAATTTTTTATTCATCAGTCTGATCATAAAGAGAACGATATGTGTTTTTTTTAATATATAAAGGACAAAGAAGCTACAAATTACATGGTTGATCAAGGGAGACAAATTCCAGCTATATCTTCGAGGAGGATCGAGAGACATCCTGGTGCATTTACAAAAGGGTTGATCACTGAAATAATATGTTTATAGGCTTAACAAACAGCATTGCCGATATGATGATTGATGACGGTGTTTCTTGCATTACATAGAAAGAAACTATGAATCTAAAGACTTGCTCATCCTTTTCAATACCATTCTAGCTTCAGATTTCTTCTATCTTCAAAAGAAGATTTGTTTAATCATGGAGTCCGAGAACCAGTTGCCAGACTTTTCTCCTTTCCATCTAACACGTGAAACTTTATGGTTGCATTGCATTCTTCTACAGGCTCTCAGAAGTAGTACTCATTGGTTGCGCAGATTACCTGAAAGCAGAAGAAAAATACCTATGTCCAGAAGTGTCCTTTCTCTTCGACAATGCAAACAATATATTTCGTCATACGAAAATGGAACCGGCAATGTTTCTTGTCTTCGAACACTTGAGTCGAAAAGGAGATACGTAAAACAGCCAATGCACTCCTGTGGAATAGAAATATTTTGTTGAAACTTACCACAAGATCACCCAGAAGGCACACAAAGATCCGTTCCAAGCCAGGCCAGCATCTCTGCGAGATGATGAACATCACTTATTATAAACATGATTAAGATATGGAGACAATATGAGGGCAAAGGAATGAAACTTACTAAGTGGTATCAACCATCTGAGA
Source organism: Erythroxylum gracilipes (assembly GCA_026413385.1). NCBI lineage: Eukaryota > Viridiplantae > Streptophyta > Magnoliopsida > Malpighiales > Erythroxylaceae > Erythroxylum > Erythroxylum gracilipes. The sequence continues at coordinate 31,460,103 of JANZLC010000003.1, forward strand.
TACTAGATGTTTTAATCCTTCTTCCAGCACAGGAAGCTTCGTCGTATGGTTCGCCAGTTCATCTACTTATTCAAGAATTAGGTAGCGGTTCCAGTACCAACAAGAATCACATTGCAAATCCTTTATGATATAGATTGCTAGAACTTGACGTCTGATGCTTCAAATTGTCACGAACAGAAATAGATTATCAAATCCAGGAGCAACTGCCAATTTTTGAGACAGACCTAGATCACTTGCACTTGTGACCTCATTCCAACCACTCCAGTGCCCACTTGACGCGTGCAAGGTTCTAAGCTGCTGAGCTTTCAGTTGTGCAAGCAAGGATGGGTTACCAAAGCAGACCAACCCAAAAAACTTGGTGATGTAATGCTGTATGCATCATCTGGGGAAGATATTTTACTTCTAAAATAGTCTGGGAAACTTGGATTCTGGTGCGCAGAAACTGATTGCTGCATCTGCATCTGAAACTCTACGTTGTTTAACCTATTATTCATCCAAGTATGATGTGGTTTTAACTTTTTCTAAATGTTAGATTTCTAACTTTAACGCTTCAAATATTAAGGTTCAACCTAAATTTTAATGTAAACGTATATTTTTAGTTATCAATTTAACTTAAAGTTTAAAACATTCATAATATATTTCATTTCATCAATACAAGAGAGAAATAATTTAAAATAAATATAAGAATGAATAATTCTTTTGGGCCTTATCTTCAAACTATTATCATGAATCAACCCCATCATCTTTATATCATTTTTGAGCTCCAAATTTCTTGAATCTTTTAAAAAATTAAAATAATTAAATAATTCATTAGATAAAAATTTAATTTTATAAAATATTTTAAATAATATTCACTAATCATGAGTTGCATGATTTTTTTTCCTTTGTTAATATTACAATAAAACTCACAATTATCTTTCGAAATAGAACTCAACTCCAAACATGATAATATTGGTAAATATATGTAACTATTAAAATTCCATACAATAATTGATAAAATAAAAAATTATATCAAATAATAATGATCACTTTATTGGTAATCTAATTACGCTATTGTAGTTGTTAACTTCTCATGTTCGAATAATAGTAAAGAGTTAGGAAGAGTTTATATAAATATATACGAACTAATGTACAATCTAATACTTAAGTATTTAACTTAAGATATAAGATAACAAAAATCTAATATCATATTAAAGTCAATACTATTTCGATTAACATGATTCATAAGCAAAGTGACAAAGCAGGAGGAGATATATTAGACTGTACATGGGAATTAATGACTACTTAACAACTATTGGTTCTGCCAGATTTTGGCTGAACGGAACGTTGTCATTCTGGTCCATGTGCTGATCACTTGCGAAGCTCTCGATGCCGCGTTACCTGCAAAACAAGACAAGGCACGTCGGGGGTGATGTTCCGATTAGCCCCTCCGACGCTCAAGTTAGAGATTTGGTGAAGGTAAGGTTGCCGAAAATGAAAAACAGCTAGGTTTATGATTACGTACTGTTTTCGTGATGATCTTTTACCTTATATATGAGACAGCCGTTAGAATTAGGATAATCACGGAGATTACGTAGATTATGGAAATCCTACCGATCATGCAGATCGTGTAGATCGGTAGAAGATCTCTACCTCTGCATGGAAAGTCGTCTTCTGCTCGTTGGCTAGCCCCGAAGATCACGCACCATGCTTGGGCTGGACTTCTTAGACATATGAACCGATCGGCCCAAGCCTGACAAGGCCGACCCGACCAACTATCATTGTTGTTAAGCAAATAGGATGATGTTGATGATCCATATGCCCACCCAACAAGAATAATTGCACATATACATGATTGTGATGTTACGGCTCTTTTAAATTGTGACAATGAAGAAGAAAAGAAAATAAGGTAAAGTATAGGGTAATAGAAGAAGTTCCAAAAGCAATCCAATTATGCTATTGTGATTCTTCACTAATTAAGATTAAGTGAGTCTTTTGGAGAAGTTCCTTATTCTGTATAGCGTATACACAACTCCTATGTTGATGCTACAACTTGACCACTAAAAAAGCTATCATTGCTCTAAGTGCTCATGAACTTCATGGCGAGGTATGAGTGTGTGGACACTACATAATTTACAAGAACATTAATTATGTTATTATCATCAAACCAATGGTTATTCTTTGTCCATCTTGCAGAGACAAATTGTCATGTCCATTTATTTTTGTCAACTTCTCATCAAGTTATCTGTTGTCTTCATGATCATAATCATTATTATCAACAAACTAGAACTTCTGTTTAGTTATATTGGCAATTAATGACAAAGTCAAGGAATATAAGAAGATTTGGAAGAATAACAAGTAGCTGTATCTTTCTCTTGTTGAGATTTCGGTGCAGTAGTACCTGGTAATGGAATAGGCTCAAGGACACTACATATTTTCAATCCATATTAGTCTATTCATAACCTTTACACTAATTTATGTATTCGATTTGAATTCATATATATGGAATATTTCATGTTTTTTCTTTAACGGGATAATGACATAAAATCAAGTATAACATTCAATTTAAATACTAACATATCTTAATTTTTAATTAAGTTGACATAAACACAGTCATTGGTATGTTTCTTATTTGTTGTTAGATTCTCTTATCTTATTCATATTACTTCTTTCTATTTATTGTGAGTAAGACATCCTTTCATTCTCACCAACTAACCAATAGTCAACAATTTTAATATACAACCCCGAAAGTTGTTTAAAAGTCGGCCCTTACTCAACATGAAACCAAGAGATTAAGTTTGATTAGTGCAAGTTCAGTTTTTCAGATTTGTTTGGCTTTGAAATAGACTTTTTTTTTAACAGTTGACCATATGAAAAATCAAATTACTTTGACATAAATCAATTGACTTAAAATATGTTTAATTAAATGTTGATTTGAAGTCATATTTAAATATTTAAATTCGATCCACCTATATTTTCTTAAATTTTTACGTAATTTCATCAAACTTCAATTACTGAAATGATAAAATAGAAAAACATTGAACTTTGGAATTTGAGTTTAGAAAACGATCAAATACCATTAAGTTTGTGCATCATTCAATCTCCAAATATTTTGTAATTTTTAGAATGTATTACAATGAGCCTCACAGATTCAACTGTTGCTGCAATTGATAAAGCTCCAAAGAATATGACATTAAGCCAATGCCACATCTTCTACGGAGAACTTAGCTTATTCTTCTTAGACATCATGTACAGGTGATGAGGGACAACAAATGTAAGAGGAAGGACACACACAGACCCAATGAGCCCAATGAAGTCTCCTATAAATGGTAGAAGAGCTGCAATCACTGTACTAACAGCCGAGTAGCTACCTCTTAACCCAACTCTAAGCGACAACTTCTGAAATCTCAAACCACTTGCTTTAGGCCCAAAAGTAGTATCTAAGTACTCGTACGATGGACATGCATATATCTACAACAAATATAACAAGAGTTAGCCATTTTTTTGAAGAAAACTGTATTCTAATTCTGACAGATTTTGCATAGATCTTACATGAAAAGAAATGATTGATTGAAGAAATGCAGCAATATTGGCAAGTGCCTTTGCCCAAACTGGACC